>JZKD02S1170192.1:258177-274227 GCA_000966675.3 Picea glauca
GGTCTTCTTACATCCGCCTTATTCTATTTTATTGAAAGGTCTTATTAATATTGACCTTTATTACATCCGAATACATTGATCTACCTATGTGCGGGTTAGGACCTTAACAACCTTAGAGCTTGTATTAATGCCTAGGTCACTCTAGAGGACAACCAACCAGTCGTAAGATCTCACTTGCAGGCACGCCCAGGGGACAACCATCTAGGAGACATGTCATATCCACATGTTTCAGACTGTCCAAAGGGGGCAAGTGGCCCCCCTCCCCCTCATTTGTCCTGGATGACATCTACTTTGTTTTTCTCTGGAAAGCTCTTTTTTCTATCTAGAAAAGGACAATGTTAGAATAGATAGATCTTGGGTTTCCGTTAATAAGTTTGCTAGTCTCTTTTTGTCAAAAAAACTCAGATCAAACAGTTTGGATTGACACTCCTTTACATTGTTGTTGATCTGGTTTTCGAGTGACAAACCAACAATGATAAACTTTTGGTGTACATTTGATCAATCAATAATATAACATAGTTAGCTCTATTTACCAAAAAAAAAAATGATAACAATAATAATTAAAGATAAAAAGAGATTATATTTGTTTTATTAAAAAAAATTTTAAAAAAAATTTAAAAGTTTTTTTTTCTATTTTTAATAAACTCATTAATATAAATTAATTTTTTTATTTAAAAAAATATAAATTAATTTTTTAATATTAATAGAATATCCACTTAAAAATTAGATTAGAGATTTCATAATCTTACACATGATTTATCTCTAGTATCTCATATAACATAATGATAACTAGTTAATTTTGTTTTTTAATATATATATATACTCAAAACAGACGTCTTCATATTAGTTTACTTAATATGACATTAATAATCATACCGATACGTATTCAAGTTTATTTTTATATTACTAATAAAAAAACACCGTCTAAATTAAAAATTAAAACACAAAATTGTAATTTAATATAGTTAAGTTTTTCAATATTATTTTCCCAAGTCGAGATTATGTATGGTCAATTATATAAATCTAATTTAAAATGAAACCATTATCTATGGTCATTTATATGAATCTAGTTTTAAATGAAACCATTTTCTTGTTATTGAGTCATAATTTGGCTACGATATTTCTAAAGTTTATTTATTATATTGGGAGAAGTTAGGTGTTTTTATGATTTGGATGAAAAAATCTTTTAACATTTGAAAAAAACCATATATCTATGGTCAAGTGTATGAATCTCGTTTTAAATGAAACCATTTTCTTATTATGCAATCATACTTTGTTTATGATATTTTTAAAGTTTATTTATTATATTGGGAGAAGGTAAGTGTTTTTATGATTTCAATGAAAAAATCTTTTTAAAAAAACATAAATCTATGGTATATGAATATAGTTTCGAATGAAACCATTTTCTTATTATTAGTCATATTTTGGCTATGATATTTGTAAAGTTTATTTATTATATTTCTTATTATTCAATCATACTTTGTCTATGCTATTTCTAAAGTTTATTTATTATATCGGGAGAAGGTAGGTGTTTTTATAAGTATATGAATAATGTTTTGAATGAAATCATTTTCTTATTGATCAATCATACTTTGGCTATGATATTTTTTTAAAGTTTATTTATTATATTAAGAGAAAGTAGATGTTTTTATGATTTAGATGAAGAAACATTTAAAATAAAATTTTATATTATATTTTAATGTTAAAAAATTATTAAAAAAAAAGTCATATATTATGTTGAAATGTTAAAAAAATTATTTAAAAAGAGTTATTTATTATATGCATTAATGGTAAGGGATAATATTTTTTTAGATAGGAGGTGAGATTTAATTATATATATGGTATTAAAGATAAATGTTATTAAAATGTACATGATTTCATTCAAAGTAGTTTTAGTGACGACTACAAGAATAATAGTTTTTTTTTTGGATATTATTGAAGTTCAAATTGTCTTTTTGGTTATGTAGTAAGACCTAAAATTACTTGTAAATTGATTAAGAACTCATTTTTTTGAATTCAAGGAAACATGTTAATGACCCAAGACCTAGAGGCAGGAGCTAAAACCTGCCCTTTATAGATCATTAGTCGGTCATTTCAATCCACAAATACATTATTAATGGGTCATTTCAATTCGCAAATAACAAAGATGAATTAACCCATATTTATGGATAACAACTAATAATGACTATAATACTCAATACTAATTGACAACTAAATTATGACAAGTTTTACCATCTTCAAAAAATTATAAATAAACAACAATAACTTCCTTAATTTTTTTTGTTTTGTTTCCATTAGGGTTGTGATCAACTTAGGTCGCCATCATAACATGTGCTACCAAGATTTAGCTTCCACCAACTTCATTGAGCCAGACCAACTTTGTTCATAATTGAAATTATGAAATGACCAGTGGTCTGGAAATATGAACTGAATAGTGATATTGGTGTATCAATATTCTACAACCAACTAGGATTGAGAGAAACCACCCACAGTTTTGGGTTGAAATCCATAAGCATGAGATAACGAGATAAAAAAAGTATGGTAGACCATGTACAAGGATGGAAGATTCAATATCGGAATCTGCAAACCTAATACCGTCCGCGACCTCTTATTCCTAAAACAATAAAATAATTATTAAGTCTGGTTGGCTGGTAAAGTAAAGATAATTTAACATAGTTATGTTTTTCCAAAAAGAAAGTTTCTCCATTATATTAGTACAATATAACTGTTTACGTAACAGGAAGATCACATTAAATTTTATAAAACCACTATGCCCAAAGGCATTGAAAGAAACTCAAAAATAAAATCATATACCATAATCTCTGAAGTATAGAAACCCAGAAACTCAAAACATATAACTTCGCTATTGAAAATAACAGAACATGGGAAAAAAATTGTGAAATCTCTTATGACTTTTAATATTTGATCACACTAAGAGAGAGTAATGTACTCTCTTTGGCCTTCAATGCCATTTTCCCAGCTGTAGTATGTGATCCTTCCTTCAGGTTCTATGAAGGATTTTCTGGATAGATGGTCTACCTCTGAGTTGTGTATCCTGTAAATATGCTGACAAATTAGATCTTGGAACTGATTTAGAAGCCCCTGTATTTTAGCCTTCCAACCCTTGATGGTGCAAACCTGTAGCTTTCCATTTTTGTTGAGACAATCGATTACCACCTTTGAGTCGCCAAGTATTTGTAATCTATTAAGATCAAGATGATTTGCAAGCTTCAAGGTTGCCCAAACACCCATTAGTTCGACTTTTGTGTTTGTCCCACATCCACAATTCAGAGTCCATCTAAAAATCATGGAATCAAGTAATGTAACAAAACCTCCAGCTCCACAATGTTGCCCATCTGCACTGGACGCCCCGTCAAAATAGGCTACCGAATAGCCTTCCCGGTGTGTAAACTCACTAAGGCAAGATCTTTGAGGATTTTGTTTGCATGTCTTCAGTTGTAATGTGCTCATAATTCTGACGATCACCCGACTAACTGAAGGAACACTGTTTTCAAATATTGTTGCATTTCTTTCCAGCCATATAAACCATCAAGCAAGGGTCGAGAGATAGGGAATATTACCTTTTTCTTTTGTCCAATATTGATAACATTCAATAATCGTCTCGCTTTTCCAGAGAAAACTAAGATGTAGTAGAGATTTTAATCTATGCCAGACGGAGATATTGAAGTAGTAGGATTTGAATAAGTGGTTTATGTCTTCAGTGGCACATCGACAAAGAGTGCATCGTCTAGGGCCGTTCCAACCTTTCCTCTATAGCACATCCCATGTGTGTATCTTCCCCTCTAATCTCAGCCACGTGAAGAGTTTTATCTTTAATTTAATTGACCATTTCCAAAGACCTCACCTCCATCCTGAAATTTTGTTGATACCCTATGTAGAAATATAGGCCATGTATACATTTTTGGAAGACAAATTTGCAGAATGGTCTCCACCAGTCCACATTAACGTGTCGTTTTCTTCTCTAATGGAAATACCTGAATTCATGAGTGCATTTATGTAGCGACCCCATTCAAACGACATTGGGTCCGATAGGTCCAAGTCGACTTGGTTGTACCAAGTGGGAGAGAGACCAGATATTCCCTCAAAATTCCAAGCCTAAGATAACGTCCCGATATTTTTTTGTTTTAAAACAGAAATCAACTCAGGAGAGAGAAAATAAAAGTCTTCCATCCCCATTATTCTATCAGTACCTATCGACACCTGTTGGCTGGATCCAGGATGCCAACAGAGCCAATGTGTAATCAGGTGGATGGATTTTAGTAGGCCCCTCCAAATCTTGACACAAAAGTCGGATTGAAAGTATTGGATCTGTATCATCTAATGAGCGAAGTCAATGCTAAGTATTTATCCAATATGACTTTGTGACAGATACCCTTACCCATAAGAAGTCTCCATATCGTGTTTTCTACCAATGAATTGCTGAAGAGAAAAATATTCCAGAATCCCCATCCACCATGACTCTTTGGTAAGGCCAGTCACATCCAACAACAAAGATGTAAGTGTGGAAGATCCTTATTTCCCCACCAAAGGAAGCTGTACATAAGGTTTTTAATCTTATTAAGAACAGAGCAGGGGATGATAGCCAGAGACTGCCAATAGACTGGAATGATTTCCGGAGTGGCCTTTACTAGTGTGAAATGTCTGCCAAGGGACAACCAACGATTGCACTAGAGATCGATTTTCTTTTCCAGTTTAGAAAGAAGCTAGTTCCAATCAGATTTGTTGAGAGGGCCCATAGACAGAAAAACGATGAGATATCTGAATCTCGTAGAGAGAGGAACAAAACTATATGGGAGATAGTTTTTAAAGGGAGCTAAATCCGCCTCAGATAAACCAACGTGAATCACTGTGGACTTTCCTATATTGACTTTCAAACCCGATGCCTTGCAGAAAAACTTTATAATGTACTCAATCTCTTGCCATTCATTTATAGAAGCGTTTGACATTAGTAAAATATCATCAAAAAATAAAATGTGTATGATCTTTATCAACCTAGAGACTTTGATACCTGTGAGCTTCCTGACTGACAGTTTATCTTTTAGAATCAAACTCAGACCTTCAATGACCAAGATGAATAAGAGTGGAGACAAAGGGAAACCTTGTCGCAAACCACGACTGCCCCTGAAGAAGTCAGTCGCTTTCCCATTAACAAGGATTGCAAAAGAAGAGGAGGAAACATAGCTCATAATCCAGTTGGTGAAAGGAACACAAAAACCTGTCTACAACAATATCAACCGTAAAGTATCCCAGTCGATGCAGTCATGGGCCTTTTGTAAGTCAAGTTTCAGGATAATTGATTTGATATTCTTATTTTTGATACTGTGGAGGCATTCAACAACTGTGCCAATGGCATCTTGTATCTGACGGCCCTTTAGGAAACCAATTTTGTCTTTTGAGATATGTCTCGAAAAAATGGGCTTAATGCGATTTGCAATAATTCTTGATACAACTTTGTATATAAGATTGCATACCGATATGGGTTTGTAATCATCAAAAGATGACAGTTTATTTGACTTCGGTATCAATGCTATAAAGGTAGAGTTTATCCCCATGTTGATTTTACCCAGAGTTCTTGTTTCCTCCACCATTTCTAGAAGATCAGTACCCACCAAATAAAAAAAAACTGTGAAGAACTCCACGATCCATCCGTCTGGACCTGGACTCTTGTCCCTTTTAAAGGAAAACAAGACTTATTTTAATTCTTCTATGCTGAAGGTCGAGAAAGATCAATAGATTCTATGTCATTGACCATGTGGGAATAAATTCCTGCGAGTCTGCATTGATCCAGAGAGACATTCTGGTTTTGTCCTTTGAAGAAGTTGTTAAAATGTCTCATTGCCTCCGCTTTTATGTTTTGTTGGCCAGTATGTATTCCTCCAGATGAGTCGCTGATTTTCCAAATGTGTTTCCTGTTTCTTCTATAATTTGCATATTGGTGGAAACAATTTGTATTCTAATCACCTCCCTTTATCCAAACCACTCTGCTGCGTTGCCTCCAGTATTCTTCTTTTGCCTTTAAAAAACTATTTCGTTCTTGTTCCATATCAATTAACAACTTTTCATTTTCTATTGATAATTCTCTTCTGACCTGAAGCACAAGAATATCATTAATATCCAATTCCAATTGTTTCAGTTTCTGAATAGCCGCTTTGTTCTTTTCCGTTATCCAATGCTTGGTTTCAACTTTTAGATATTTTAGTTTCTAGAATATCATGTGCTGCTTACTATCTTCACGAACATACTTAGGATCCAACCATATCCTGTGTACCAAGGAAATATAATCTGAATCACTCAGCCATAGAGGGTTCAATTTAAAAGGGTATGGTATATGAACCGACGCACTTTATAACTGCAATAGAATGGGTGCGTGATCAGAAACGTAGGGATATTCCACCCACGAGTGGTGTACACCAACCTCCTAGAGAAACTCCTCTGAAACATAGAACTTGTCCAAACGCTTTGCAACAATGCAAATACCTTGGCAGCCATTTCTCCAGGTCGGAACCAAAGTGTCTGGTTGAACATATACCAAATGATTTTGTTGAAAAAGAGACTTAAAATAATTGGATAGAGGTCCAGACATAGCCGTCCCACCCCATATTTCACTAGTTGAAACTGTGAAATTCAAATTGCTTGCAATGATTAGATTTTTGTGAGAAAGAATACCACTTTCCTCCAACGCATTCCAAAAAGTCCTCCGCTCCTTGCAAGGTCCATAAGTGTTTAGAATGATAAAATTCCTTCCATTAGAAATGTCTTTACCTGTACATGGTATCCCACCAATAGAAAGATAAGAACCAGTGTAAATTTTTCAGGATCCCAAGCAATCATGAGACCCCCCGAAGTCCCAACTGCATTAATCGTGCATGAAACCCAACCGGAGGCCAAGCAAGAATGTTCTGGCCTTTTGTTCAGAGACCAAAGTTTCCTAATCGAGTTTTGTCCAAAAGTCTTCTCATCGAGGCCTTTTTTAGGGAGCCTCCCACCCCACGAATATTTAGGGACAATAATAACATTATTGAGCCCTTGCCGGGGCTTTCACTTCTCTAAGTGCCCCATTTTCCTTTGTAGGAGAAACATACTTTAATAATTGTGAGGGACTGGGAGTGGCATTCTTTATGGAACTATGAGTTTTAGCAAGAGAGTATTCGACCCCAAGGCCACGAGACCAGGCGTATTCTTTTCCAGAAAACGTTCCCATCGAACAGGAAGAGCTGGCAGTACTATATAAGGGGAAAGCATTTTGTTTAGATTTACCAATGTAAGAAGGAAACGGGATTGTGGAAGACTGGTCCCGCAAGTATGGTAAAAGTGAGTCCAAAACTTCATTTAGTGAATATTCTAAGCGTTCTGGTTCTTGGAACCTTGGAAGAGTAGGTGAATCCACTATGAGGGGGATAGGAAGGTGGTCTACAGGTGGACAGGGTTGAATTTCTACAAGAGTCAAAGAAGAATCAAGTGGGGAGGAAGAAATTATAACTCGTAACGGAACCCGAGAAGGAACAGGGGTGTCAGAACTTGTATGGAGAGGTTCCACGGGCTCTTTTCCAATCACCTGAGAAGTGACCGGATCCTTTGACAATGAAAAAACGGTTTTCCCCCCATGGGACCCCCCACAAATGAAGTGTTCTCCTTTAGCCATACCGAAGCATCTAAAAACCTCTCGTTCTAAAAAGGTCAGAGAAGAAAATAAAGAGGGACATTGTGAGAGGAGCTTACCAAAGATTGAATCCTGAGGAAAAAAAGAACTGGCCGGTTCTGTTGGAGGGGCGAAGACTTCAGAGAAAATATTGTTTATTTCCGGAGAAGAAATAAATGAAGGGTCATGTAGCTCCTCATCATCTGGATCATTGGGCTCGTTCCAGCTATTGCAGTCTTTTTGTAAGGGGCCTGTTTTTGAGTTAAAGTACTAGTACAAAGAAATGTATTACTTAATGATGCTCACGTGAAGGTTAGCTTAGATCATTTTTTTTTTTTAAGTTAATTACCATGATTGTGTTGAATGGCGTTAGTTTTACAACTTAGTAGGATTGGGATGATCTCATATATAAAGATAGCATTTAAATTATCATATGTTTATTTAAACAAATTAAAAAATTATATATGTATTAAAGAGGAGAAATATTTGATATGTATAATTAATAAGAGATAAAAAGATAGATCAATTTAGATATAAATAAAAATACTAGAGATATGATATTTACAAAAAAAAATATTGTTACAATACAAATGTAAATATCTTGACAATAATCAAAACTATATTTTTAGGTGTTCATATCTATAGAAGTTTTGAGTTGAGATTGAGTTTTATTGAGTTGAGAGAGACCACAACCAACCTAGATCCATCATAAATGATTATGAGTTCCACTGAGTTGAGAGAAACCACAACCAACCTAGATCCATCATAAATGATCAAAGAATTTACTCATCAAGCGATGTGTGGTTAACATGGATCTATGTTGATTTTATTATGTTTTGAAAATCAGGGGTCCAAACCATCTTAACCATTATATATTAAGTATCAAGAGGGATAAAAAAGAAATAGAGACCCAAGCCTCTTCGATGTTTATAACATTTTGGATTGACATGGATTTACATTGATTCCTTCTGTTGATTGGGTGAGTGCAAGTTGATGATGGTATTTCATGACACATTAGTGGCAATGCAAATTTGGAAAAAGAAACAATTATTTGATTTGGAGGGATGAGTCGAGACACTTTAGTGACTAATTTGAAAATCTAGTTTTGTATGACTATATGAAAATCTAGTTTTTCTAGTAGTGGTATGCTCTTTTCCTGCTAAATAAAATGCATGTGTCCACATTAGTGCAACTATTTAGTATCTAAGCAATGAATCTTTTTGAAACAAATTTGTACAATTACAAAGAACAATTTATACTTGTACATCAATATTTTATTATTTATATTGGATCATTATATTATTTTTCATCTATATCGATGTTTTATGGATGAACCAATTAGAGGAATCAACTTGTAGAGCCATTTTAGTGACTGGTCCCAATTTGAAAATTTGGGTCCAAAAAATAATCTAAAATCTTTCAGAGCCATTTTTAGGCATAAAACGACACCTTTTTATGGTCCAAAAATTATTATGGAGCAAGTGGATATATTCTACACACCAAGACCTTTCCAACAGTGCAAGAATCACCTCAATCAGAGTTTGTACGTGAAAGTTATGCCTCCTGCAAGTTGACCTATCGTATTGATCACCATGGTGTGAGTGGATGCCATGTCAACCCCATTAGTTAAACATGTGGGGCTAGCCACATAGTGCATCTTCCATAACATTCTAGAAGATCCATACCTGATCACTAATTGAAGGTTGAGGAAGTCAATACCCTAACCCTAGACGACTATCAAGCTATGTTAAACACTGGGCCTCCATGAGGAGAAGGGGTGATCCAGATGGATATTGGTGACCACCCACCTCTTCCAGCTGGCTCACATACAATTTTCATCTTGAAAGTTTTTTTTTTCAATCTTTTTGGGTCCTAAACTTCCGGGGCCATTTTGAGGCCCTAAACAATGTTTTTTGGCCCCCCCACAGTTACACTATCAATCAGGTGAGAGTGTGACAACATAATGTGTAGTCCTCGGATAAAATTTTTCAAAAGGCTATTGTGCGCCTAAAACAGAGATTGTATGCAAAAGTTACGACCCTGGGAAGTTGATGTACAAACTTACCCCATCGGGGCCCACATGACTTTTGGCACTTCATCTCCTAGGGTTAGGTTTTTGGATGTCTAGGGTTTTTTGTTTACTTCTGGATGTTAAAAAGGCATGGAGGTCTCATTGTAATGTGCTCAGATGAATGCACGTAGCTGCCACATCTCTTCTCATGGATTAGCTACCACCATTCGAGCAAGATTGTTTTCATTCTGCATTTTACAGTTTCAACAGATTTCTAATTTAATAAAAGTTAAGTTTCCCTATATCTTTGTTATTGTTCTCTATATATTTGTGTTAATGTTATAGATTTGTGTTTCATTTCATTCCGCTCATAAATCCAGATCAATGGTATTAGAGAGGTCTGCTCTTCATTTGTTTCTCTATGCATGTCCCCAATGAGGTTAGGGTATAAGCTTTTGGGACAAGAACCAGTTGATCCTTTGCAATATCGGCATCGCCGAACTTGATGAACGCCCATGGGGGAAGAAAAGA
The DNA here is from genome assembly GCA_000966675.3 of Picea glauca. NCBI lineage: Eukaryota > Viridiplantae > Streptophyta > Pinopsida > Pinales > Pinaceae > Picea > Picea glauca. The sequence goes on from JZKD02S1170192.1 coordinate 268,380, forward strand.
GAGATGATGGGGCATGAGATCCCTTTAAACCGTTCCTTGAGGAATCCCTCTCATGAAAAATGAATGAGATGATGGATAACTTTTCACAAATCCTTCGATGGCTACCAACAAGTGACACATCTACCTCAAGCGAAGGCGCCGCCCCCTTCAAGGTATAGATCAATTTTGATATTCCTATATTTGAAGATCAAATAGATACAAATGATGTAGAGAAATGGTTAAACCTTCTAGAAGAGTATTTTTCTTTCCACAAATTTTCCAATAGAGAAAATATTACATTTGTGCTCCTCAAGGCCATCCCCCATGTCAAACATTGGTGGGAGACTTTCTGTGAGCAAAAGGAAATAGAGGGATCTACATTATTTGTAGTTTCACCCACTTGGGGTTCCTTAAGGGATGTTATTAAGGAACAATACTTTCCTGTTGGAAGTTATGATGAATTATATACAAGATGGACCACACTGTGGTAGGAAAGGGACCAAACAGTGCCATATTTAACCAATGTCTTCCATACCTTGCGCACCAAGTTGGGTACCAAATACTTTGAGAAAAATCTGATGCTCAAGTAGCGTGATGACCTGCATAGATACATCTAGACAGAAATGGAGTTTCTGGACATTTCGTCCTTGGGCACAACCTATCAATATGCTGTCAAAATCGTGCAAAAGATTAAACATAAGACACGACAATTTGGGTCTGCAAACCCCTCATAGTAGAACCAGGGAAAGGGTGACCCCAACCTGCAGAACAAAGGGCGGAGAAAGGATGGACAACCTCAAGAAAACTAGTGCAAAATGCAAACAAAGAAGGAAAATTGGAAGACAAAGAAAGACATTGGGAAATGGTGTGAGTTCCATAAGATCCCTTGGCATAATACCACTAAATGGTTCTCAAAGAAGTCATTGGTGGCTGAGGTGAAATCCTCGAAATCGTATGTAGGATCTGAATCTGAGTCAGAACCAGAAAAGGGAGATGAATCATTGATGCAGAACCCAGTGCCACCATTTCTACCACCACCCAGGTCCATCTTGACGAACTTGATGAAACAGAGGAAGGTGAGTGCCTCTTTCATTCACAAATGTGGGTGAAGGTTACTCTGCTACACTTCATTGTTGATAGTGGTAGCTATAAGAAACTCATCTTAGCAGAGGTCGTCAAATGGTTGGATCCACCGAAAACACCACACCCATAGTCGTGCACCATCAGATGGCTCTACCAAGGGAGATATCTCCACATCGGCCAAAAATGTCTCTTGGCCTACAACGTCAATACCTTCAAAGATGAGGTATTGTGTGATGTTTCCCCCCTTGAAGTTTGTGTTCTTTTGGGCCAACCTTATTTATGGAAATTTCATGCTGTGTGTGAGTCTAGGCCTCATAGTGTTATTATTACTTTGGACAGGAAATCATATAGGATACCTGAGGTAGTCCCATCTACCGCCATTTCCTTGATCTCTGCCAAGGAATGCAGGACGATCATCTTTTAGACGAAGAAGTTTGTCTTCTTCGTGATTCACACTCAAAGTGAGCAGAAGGTTGTAGCCACATCCATGGCCTCCGTGACAGTTCTCTCCACCTAGAAAAAGAAAGTGGATAAGGTCGTGGAAGAATACAAAGAAATCTTCTCCTCACCCACTGGGGTACCTCTGCACTGTCAAGTGAAACACTTAATCAATTTGACCCCTAGTGGACCGCTACCCAATGGGCTAGTCTATCGCCGCTCTCTGTTAGAAAATGAGGAAATCAAGCTCCAAATCCAAGAGCTGCTCGAAAAGGGGCACATCCACCCAATCTCATCACTTTGTGGAGTCACAATCGTGCTTGTGCAGAAGAAAGATGGGTCCTGGCGAATCTGCACTGATTACTAGGCTCTAAATAAAATCACAGTCAGGAACTGGTACCCAATTCCCTAAATTAACAATCTCCTTTACCAACTCAAGGGGGAAAAATACTTCAGTAAGATTTATTTGAAGTCTGGCTACCACAAGGTCCTAATAGAGCAGACTGATGTATGGAAGACTACCTTCAAGTCCAAAGAAGGTCTTTTTGAATGGCTAGTCATGCCTTTTGGCTTGACAAATGACCCAACAAATTGCATGAGGATGATGGAAAATATCTTGCAACCTTTCACCAATTCTTTTGTGGTGGTGTATTTGGATGACATCCTCATCTTCAAATATAATTGGGCGGAATACTTGCAACTCATTCAACAGGTTCTACACACTTTGTGGCAACACAAGCAATATGGAAATTTGGAAAAATTCTCCTTCGGTATGAACATGGTCTAGTACCTAGGATACATTGTTGATGAGAAAAGGGTGCATGTCAATCCAACCAAGATCCAGGTCATTCATGGTTGGCCAACCCCGACCACAATCACTGATCTTTAGAGCTTCTTAGGCATTGCCAATTTCTATCACAGGTTCATGTTCAAATTCCCCCACATTGCATGGGCCCTTAGCCAAGCGATGAGGGACGATGGAAAGGAAAAATTTGTGTGGGGCCATTCAAAATAGAAATAATTCGATGATTTGAAGAAACACTTATGCTCAACCCCGATGCTCTTATTACCTGACCTGCAAAAACCTTTTGAGATTGAGACAGATGCTTCAGACTATGTTGTGGGTGCAGTTGTCACTCAACATGGACATCTCATGGCCTATCATAGTGAGACATTATCAGATACTGTCTGTAAATACCCCACTTATGAAAAAGAAATGTACTCCATTTTACAAGCCTTCCGTCAGTGGAGGAATTACATTCTTGGGAAGGAGATAGTCATTCACACTGATCATAAGCCTCTGCATTTCATGCATACACAAGGACAATTATAGAATGACCTCCATAAGAAGTCGTCCACATAATTGCAATAGTTCCATATGAACATAAATTATAAGATAGGGAGCACCAACTATGTCACTGACTGCCTCAACCGACCTCCAGTTTCCACACTAACTACGGTGCTACACTCCTACAAACATGAGACCTCCGGATGGCCCCAAATCTATGAACGGGACCCTAACTTCGCCACTACCTACCAGATCCTAGGCACAAACACAACTGTCACTGATTTTCATTCGCATGATGAGTTATTGTTCCATTTGGGCCATCTATGCATTCCATCATTTGAGCAAGTGAAGATGATTTAGGAAGCTCACTACAGTCGGGTGGTAGGACACTTCGGCATAGAAAATACAATGGTAGGGATGCAACAACATTTCTATTGGCTGAAACTCCGACAGGATGTCAGCAAGTATATCAAGTCCTGCACGGCCTGCGCCATTGCCAAACCAACCATTAAGAAACAAGGCATGTACACCCCTCTTCCTACTCCCGAAAGGACCTGGGAATCCATCTTGATGGATTACATGTTGAGACTTCCTTCAACCAAGAAGGGAAATGATTGTGTTTTCATGGTTGTTGATCGATTTTCCAAGATGGAGATTCTGGTCGCCTACAAGAAGAGCATCATGAAAACAGAGGCCATTTCTAGGGTCTTCTTCGAATGAGTGTGGGTATATTTTGGGATACCAGAAACCATTGTCTCTGGTCAGGACAACTTGTTCCTCAACACATTCTGGTCAAGCCTGTGGTCACGACTGTACACCAAGCTCATAAATTCCACGACCTTCCACCCCTAAACGAATGGCCAAATTGAGGTCATCAACATGATGATCATGCATATCTTGCGTGTGTACAATTCCAAGCATCCATGCACATGGGATGAGAGCCTTCCCTATGTTTAACAAAGTTACAATAGAGCCATACATAGCTCAACCAACCATAACCTCTTTCAGGTGGGGTTGGGATTTCAACCATTGGGTCCCATGGATGTTGCACTACCCCTTGCGTCCATACAGGAAGAATCATCTCATGTGCAAATTGAAGCCGACAAATCAACCTGGTTCATTGAACGAATTCAACACATCCGAAAACAGGTTCAGGATATTTTGAAGAAGTCCAATGCCGAGTACAATAAGTGCCATGCTCAACACCAGGTACCACACAAGTTTCAGGTGGGAGATAAAGTTTTTTTTCACTTGCATAAATAACACCTTATAGGACCCCATCGGAAGCTTCGTCCACTTCGCTATGGAATTTACACCATCACCAAGGCCGTGGGTGACAATGCTTTTGAGCTCAGCATTCCCCTCTTCCTTGGCTTGCACCCAGTGTTTAATGTGGACCTCCTTCGACCATACTTTCCAACCTTATTGGACACCTCAGAGATAACATAATAGTTGACACCAACATAGCTCAACCCTAAATGCATGGAACATCTAATGATCATATCGTGGACACATATGTCAAGGGAAATCTCCAACAGAAGATTCAACTCTATTGGGTTGTCAAAGCAGGGAAACTTCTGCACCAAGGCAAGTGGCTCACTCGAGGCCAAATGTAACAGGAGTTTCCTCATTGGATGGGGGAACTCAACGCAATGGAGACCATTTCTTCCTAAGGAGGGAGGATTGATCCAGGTGGATATCGGTGGCCACACACCTCTTCCATCTAACTCACATCAACTTTCATCTTGGCAGTTACAATTTTTATCTTAGTAATTTTTTTCTCTAGCTTTTTGGGTCTTGAAATTCCGGGGCCATTTTGAGGCACTAAATAATATTTTTTGGGCCCTCCATAGTCACACTATAGATGGAGTCAGAGTGTGAAAAAATAACATGTATTCCTCTGATAGACCTTTTCAACGGGATATCATGCGTCTAAAACGAAGATCGTATGCAAAAGTTACAACCCCGAGAAGTTGATGTACCAACTTACCCCATTGGGATCCACATGACTTTTGGCACTTCATATCCTCGGGTTAGGTTTTTGGATTTCTAGGGTTTTCTGTTTACTTCTGGATGCTAAAAAGGCCTAGAGGCCTCATTGTAATGTTCTTAGAAAAATGCGCGTAGTCGCCACATCTCTTCTCAGGGATTAACTACCACCATTCGAGCAAGATTGTTATCATTTTGCATTTGACAGTTTCAACAGATTTCTTATTTAATAGAAGTTGAGTTCCACTGTATCTTTGCTATTGTTCTTTGTATATATGTGTCAATGTTATAGATCCGTGTTTCATTTCATTCCGCTCATAAATATGGATCAATGGGTTCCACCATTTTGCATTGTATCTTGTTCCATAGCTGAGTAAAAGATTCGAGAGTGGTATTTTGTGAGCATAAAAGAGGAGGAGAGATTATGTAGCAACCATACAAGTCACAGTGTCAAAGGAAACTCCACAAAGAGTGCCTTTTTCTTTGTACTTGCATTTGAAGAAAAGAGAGCATAGCGACCTCACCTTCTAGATGGGTTTTCTCCCGTATTGGGTTTCCTAGGTCACGTCTTGTGTTTATTTGTGGATGGTGTGAGTATTTATTTACGTTCTCTATTTTTTGCATTTCAACTATTTCATAAATTTTAAGTAGAAAAAACAATAATTAAAGAATTTGATATCTAAAGGAAATTAACCTTAAGAATAAACATTTCAATGTTTTATTTGATCTATTGTGATGAAGTATCTAGTGGAATATCCATGGCAGTTTACAGATCATTTTGATAAAAAAATAATGTTAACTTTATATAGTTTAAATTAAAAATGTTAATATAACTATGAAATTATGAAGTTGATCTTTGGTGTAGGGTTTGAGGACCTTAACATAATCAAACAAATTTCTTTTTTTAGTTTGTATATCTTACTCAATAATAATAAGTTTTTTTTGTTTTATTTTATTTTATTTTAAATTGATAAGATAATAAAAAGTTAAAAAAAAAGAATTTTTTAAAATTCTAATATATTTCAAAATGATATTGTATGATAATAAAAATTTACAAAAAATGAATAACCT
>JZKD02S1170192.1:274351-286852 GCA_000966675.3 Picea glauca
ATATATATATATATAGAATGGAAATGATATTATTTATGCATGTACACATTATCGATTAAATAAACTAAGGCTACAAATAAGATTTCGTACAAAATTATCTTACATAGCATAAGATTGTCACATAGAAGCACGTATGACATAAAACAAGATTAATTCCCTCCCATACATATCCAAAATTAGGTCTCAAAATGTATAAAATAGATCCACTAGGTCTCAAAATGTATAAAATAGATCCACTAGAGGCTCATTATACACTCCATATAGTTGTTACAAAAGGAACCAATGTTGGCATTGTAGTATAAATAGAAGGATATGGGTAGAATTTAAAAGTGAAACCCTTACACAACAGTAAAATGATGAATTATTGATCCACCCCTATGTTCTTTAATTTAAATCAAACCAATTATAACATGTAGACCACCATCTTTAGAGAGTTGGCTAGCATCATCATTCAATTCCTTGAAAACTTGTGTAAATGAAATTAAATTAAAGGTAGTAGTGACTTTCTAGGAAATCTTTGATTGGTCTAGGCTAAATATTTTGTACATGCACAATCATTCATGCGATTAATAACTAGGAAAGAATTACCAAAACTTGTAATTTCCTAATATCTCTTTTTTATGTCCATTTCATGAGAATATTTAAGGCATGAAACTTAACCTAGTTGTTTGTACCTGGTATTGACCTTTCTTTTAGTTTGAAGAAGTGTGAAATTGAGATGAATAGGATTTATCCATCATTGCTAAAGACCATGTCCCCTTGATATGCACCATAAAAAAAATATTATTTAATAGATAGGGCCTCCACTTGGTGAGGCACATCAAGCTTGTCGATTTTTCTAATACTAGAAAGTAAGCCCTCCACATAAGAGATCACTTGAAAAGGAGGGATAAATTTATCCTCAAATAATGTATATTTTCTATCTAACCATAACCCCAACAAATGATACAATTTAGGATGAGAATATTTCCTACATTTTAGTGTAGGAGGAGGTGAATTTGAGTAGCGTTGATGTTGGAAATCGTGTTTTCATTGATGTCAAAGGTAGACATGATTGTGATAGTCATGGATTCCATTGATATCACAAGAATGGGGAGACCGACTGTTGTCAATGATAGGGGGAGACTATGAATGCCTCCATGCGTTGTGTTAATAAGTTTCTACATATTACTTTGTGTGAATAAAGGAAAGAGGAATGAAACAACCCTAAAGAAATCGAGAAATGAGATCTGACAGGGGGAGACTTTGAAAATCGAACTAGACAAAAATAAGAAGCATATAGAATACAAATTGGACCAGACAGAGGAAGAAGAGAGTAGAGATTTTTGGAGCTACAAGAATCGTGTGAAAAAAGTGTAAATGCATTTGTGCAAATAAGAGAAATATGAATGAGAGTAGAAGGAGAATGATTCTAGAAGAATAATTTTTATGACTGCATCGATGAGTAATCACAGTTCGAGAGAATACAAGAAGCCTGGACATGTATTAAGCCTAAAAAAGAAGATATCGGTGGTCTGATTGAAGAATTGACAAAATTGATATATCCCACATTTATGAAAAAAAACAACTACAAATGGTTTATAATGAAAAAAATAAGTAAGAAAGTTGAATGTGAGTGGAAGAGCTATAGAACACTACACAAAGAGTTAACTTTTCTTGTGGAGAACTGTGGATCTACAACATGTTAAATCCTAACCGTTCATCTCCATAGATCAACAATTAAGATCAAAACATTGGGGTCCGATACCCAATGAGAGAGCTTAGATGCCACATTAGTGCCATGTGTTTAGTAAGATGAGTGCCACATCAGAGGGAGTCCATGTCAGTGCTATGCTAGTGCCATAAAAAAAAGATATGTAGATGCCACGTACAATGCCACATGTTAGGACACGTACCGATGCCACATCATCCAATATATAGGTAGAGTATGTCCATGCAAAAGCCACCCCCCATCTGCAACATCATCACAATAGATCTCAAAAACCAACTAAGTATAAAAAATGAATCGGTCAGACGAAGATGTCTCATGGAACATGGAAGAGAAGTATCATGATGTCTCGTGGAGTATGGTGAGATATCGAAATTGACCGAGTGTCAACACATCACAGAGGTAACGAAGTGATGGAGAATAAGAAGTTTGAATGCAAATTTCTTAGACCCGCAGTGAATTACTTAGAAAAGTTTCTAAGTATGGGTGCAAAGTGAGTGTGGTGGAACGCGAAGGTGTATTTTGAAGGCCACAAAAGTTTAAACGCAGATTCCTTAGACCTGTGGACCTGTGGTGAAACTTCAAGAAATTGTCTAAGTATGGGTGAAAAGTGAGCGCGGTGGAACATGAAGGTGTATTATAAAGGCCTCGAAAGTTTGAATGCATATGCTTTAGACCTGGGGACCCGCGGTGAGACTTAGAGAAATTGTCTAAGTATGAGTGCAAAGTGAGTGCGACGAAACACGTAGGTTTATTCTGGGAATCGTAGAAGTATGTATAGAAGAAATAATCAAGCCGAATGATCAAAGGATCAGATTGAATCAGAGTCCTTATCAGATGGTCAACATTGAAGCTATGATGCATGAGATCAATGGTTGAGATTTAATTAAGAAGATGATAGGACAACGATTATGTGTTGTAGTTTCATGGTGTGTAAACAAAATAATGGTCAAGATCAACTCGAGGTCCGGATCAGATTACTATTGAGTGACGAGGTTTATGTTGTGTGTATTGATGGGTAGAGAATTAGATCGATGACTGAGGTTCAATCCGAGATCTGATCAAAAAATGGTTGTAAGATGAAGACCTGATGGTCCCAATATGCTACAAAGATATTAATGGATGAGAATTGATCAGGAACCAGATTTGACGACTGTTGAGTAGTGAGGTCATTTGCGTGTTGTACTAGATAATGAGCAAATCAATGGTTGATATTATATCAAAGACGAATCAAACGATGGTTGAGTATTGAGGTCGTGTTGTATGTTTTGATGGATACAAAATAGATCAACGACCATGATCGATTCAAGGGACTGCATTTGACGACTGTTGAGAATCAAGGTTTATGCTCGGTCCAGTGAGTAGATAATATGCAAATTAGAAGGAATTTTGGACCAATTTCAAAGGGATTTAATGAAGACCAAATTTCAAGGAAGAGCCAAGCAATCTAGAGCCAACCTCATGAGAAATATTCTTTTTTTTGTGGACAAATTGATGGAAGTATAGATTGTATAAATAACTATGCCCAAATCTAGGCCAAGTGTGTGAAGATGTGTGAGAATTGAGCAAAGGATGGGAGAGTTCTGACTTTTGAGTTTGCAGAACCGAAGGAAGAATGTGAAATGTGAGGGAGTGTGTGGATCACGTGAAGAGAAGTTATGGGGCTCTGGGGCCTGAGGATGTAAAATAAATAAAGGAAGATAATGTAATCGTGTAAGGGTGGATGGGAGGTGAAAGGTCAAAGGAACTTATGAAATCAAGAAGATTTTGAACTGAAGGAATGCTGTGTGACAACAAAAACATAGTAGCATTTTTATACAAGTGAGTGCTTGAGGGAAAGAGAACATTTGACATTATTGACAGATTGAGGAGATTGGTGTCTCCAGTAGGTCGGTGCCTACATATTGTTGGGTTGGTGTTTAGTTAAGGGGATTGGTGTCTCCTATAGGTTGGTGCTTGCAAATATTGTAGCTGTAGGTTGGTGCCTATAGGTAGTTCCAAGTTGGTGCTCAACTAAGGGGATTGGTGTCTCCCTTAGTTTGGTGCCTACATGATTTTATAAAATAATTTCTTTGTGGTTTTATACCATTTGGTTTTTCATATTAAATCTCTATGTACTATGGATTGCATGGTTGTGTATTTATCATTAACTGCTATAGTTGGTAAAGTAACACATTGATAAATATTGTAAGAAAAAAAATAGTTTTATACCGATTCACCCCCCTTCTCAATATAAATAAGTGTGCCAAAAATTGGTATCAGATTGGGTTCCTTCAGAACAGTCTAACCATTGTAAGGTGAATCTACGCAACACAAATGGATAAAAATGAAGGCTTATTAAATAATGAATCTCATTTGTTCAATGGAACAAACTATTCATTCTAGAACATAATAATGGAAACATATCTAAAGACACTGGGATATGATGTCTGACAATCAATTGTCATTGGTTACACACCCTAAAAAACTCCACCAATAGATCCAACTGCAAAGGATTCAAGTGAAAATAATTCAATAGCAATGAATTCCATTTTGAGTGGTTTATCTGATTCAAGTAAAGACAAAGTGGGATAATGTACATCATCTAAAGAGATTTGGAAGAAGCTACAAGATATTTACACAAAGGAATATTTCCTAATAGCCATAGAAACAAATTATGTTGATCAAGAATATTAAGACAATCAAAAGTCATATACGAAAAAACCGAAACAAAAGGAAGCAACCCTCAAAACATCAAAGAAGACAAGAATAAAAGAATACAAAACAAGTGACAACTCAGATAGTGAATCAAATGTTGAAGAAGCCAACTTTGCTAGGAAGCCCAAGAGAGGATCAGGAAAATGAAAAGGTAAGCCTCTTTTCAAATGTATTTATTGTGGAGAAGTAGGACACCTTGCAACTAAATTTCCTTATGAAAAAGAAGACTTTAGACTCTCCTACAGACAAAGGAAGAGTCTATATACCAATGAGGACAATAGCTCTTCTGATGATACTTATAGTGAAACATAAGAGGATCTAGAGGCATAACTCATTTGTGCCTTAGAATAAATAGAGAAACTCAAAGAAAATAATAGAAAGATGAAAAAGGAATTGAAAAAATATGAAGATGAGAAGGGTAATGATGGAAGGGAAATTACTTGTGATCAAAATGAAATCACAAAGCTCAAAAAAGAGAATATGTTATTGCAGGAGTAGTTGTCACAAAGCCTTGAAGAAAAATAAAAATTAATTAAGGTGTAGAATGGGGTGTTGATTTATCTCTCTAAAAACCCTTGTTATCGTCTGATACCATGTTGAGATTCCCCTACCCAGTACCCAAAAATTATCTCAAAATAAAATCACTTTATCTACTAAACTTACAACTGGGTAATCAACTAAACATGAAATGAAATAATAAACAAGGAAACCAAAATATCACACACAAGACACCAATATTTTCGGGTATAAACCCATGGAAAAACCCCAGAGGGAAAACCAGTCCTAAGATTCTTTTATTAAGGTCAAATCAAGGTTCTCGTAACAGGGAAAATGACCCACTAAAAGAATATGCACTGCATAAAAATATGTAAATTCCTGTGATGTTGTACGAACATGTAACAACACACTTTTCTAGGTGTACGTGTCTTTCCTTCAGCAAAACTGTGTACATGCACGACTGTCTCCACTAAGACCCATGTACTTATAGAAAATTCTGTACGACAACTTCCGTATGGAACTGCACTTTCCTCTAGCTTTTATCAGCTGAAACCCACATGTGGCTTCCTTTGCTCTCTCTTCTCATTGACCTATATGACCTCTAGATTAAATTACTTCTCCATGTATCCAATATATTGAATCATATTCCTTTTTGATCCAACCCTATTGTATCAACCCTTGGATGAAATCTCTTCACCCAACCAGTGATATATCCTCACTCTTGTGTAAGAAGAAGTCCTTATTTGATTCTACACTCCCCACACTAGAAACGTTAATTCTTTTCTAGGTCCAACCTTGATCTCTCATCAAGGTACCCAATCTCGACATCTCACCAAAGATCCTACCCTTGGGGAATCTCACCAAAGGTCCCCACCTTGGTCTTTCACCAAGGTTCTCTATCAACCTTGATATCTCATCAAAGGTACCTACCTTGGTCTCTCACCAAGGGACTCTATGTCAAATCCCTCAACACAAGTGTATTCCTCCTTCACCCTATCCTTACTTTTATAATAATGAGTTATAATCTATTTCTTATCTATAAAGTGATTGACGGTTGAGATTACTTCTCACACTCGCTTAATATTTAGAAACTTGCTAATTAATTTTATCACTTTCCTTAAATAACTCAATTAAATAAAAACACTTTTACTTTAATTATTCCTTTAAATAAAGTAATCTCAAGGATATAAGGATTTCAACGAATTCCATAAGCTAGAAACATGTCAATTTGGAAGTACTTGTCCGATGCTACCACTAACATCTACATTCCCTCTTAGCGAGGAATTTACTTCTCCCACCTAGAGTTGGCTCTATGTTGACTACCAGATCCACCTCCATTCTTTCTCTCCAATCCACCTGATTGGATGCTCCCTGTGACATAGAAGCTATCCCATGCCATCGCACTCTAACCTATCTTCGAAGACTCATCTTTGATCATGCTCCTATAAGCCTCCTTATCTTGAGCATCCTTCATGGCCATATCGTACCATGAATCCTTTCTGATAGACTTGGAAGGCTACTCCTTTCCACATGAACCTGAAGGTTGAGTCCCTCCAAGCTGCTCAACCTTCGAAGCCCCTCGCTCCCTTTTCTTTGTCATTGACATTGATCCATGATCCAATATCCCCTTGGATTCTTTTACAAGATCTCATCCTAGGATAATGGTTCACCTGAGGAATACAAATCAACAAATAGCCAAGCCCTACAAACCTCAAGATCAGTCCATCAATTTTTGTTGGTTGAATTCTATCGCCCTTTCTTCCCCTTTACTCATTTCCTAGAACCCTTCCCTACACACTTTTTTTCTCCATCTATGAGTCATCGAATCGAATATATCTTTCATCCTCTGATCTCTAGAAGAACATCCTTCTTTACCCATCTGATATCCCCTTGAGTCACTATCCTTTGTGGCTCAAGCAATTGAGAAAACTTTCGTCTTTGCTCCAAAGTAGATGACTCAAGCACATGAGAAAAATTCCATCTCTACTCCTATGTTCTCTCATGTGTATTAGATATCTATATGGAAGTCCTTCTCCACCTATCTAAGATCTTCTTGCTGACTTCTTGGCCTCCTGCCATTGATCAACAAGACACCCAACAAAATTTCATGCTGAAACTACCTCTATACTATTCTTGTACAACCCTTTATGCGATTATCACCACTACAACCCACATATGTACGTTACTGTCACCAATGTGACCCATGTATACCTACCTACACCTAGAAAAACTCTTGTTCTGCCTTAGTACTGTTATTTCCCAGAAATTAGTCCTTTGATTTCTACTTTGTAGTTTATAGATCTGCTAAGATCTCTTACAAATCTAACAAATCTATTGCAAAAGATAGCGGATTTGTGCTTAGTCCTTCAAGCACCCACCTCGACACTCCTGATCCCATATATCTACTCATTCAGCCCTATATATGAACTCAATCTCTCCTTTGGTCACTTAGATCTCATATATTTGTCATTGTGCATCCTAAGATAGGCCCCCTCTCAGAGAAACCTTTCTCTGATACCATGTTTATTTTCCTAGAATCAACCCTTGGTATTCTTTGATACCATGTTGATTAATCTCTGTAACAACCCTTGGTATCCTCTTATACCATGTTGATATTTCCCTACCTAGCACCCGACAATTAGCTCAAAATAAAATCATTTTATCTACTAAAATCACAAATGAAAAATCAACTAAACATGAAACATAAGAATAACTAAGGATACCAAAATATCACACACAAGACACCAATATTTTTGGGTATAAATGCCTAGCAAAACCAGTCCTAAGATTATTTTATTGAGGTCAAATAGGGCTCCCGTAATAAGGAAAATGTCCCACTAAGAGAATATACACTACATATAAGCCTGGAAATTCCCGTGCTGCTGTATGACCATGTACCATCCTTCTTTTCAAGGTGTACTCACCTTTCCTTCAACAAACCTGCATTCATACATGACTGTCTCCACTGAGACCCACGTACATATACAAAAAATTCTGTATGGAAACTTCCCTATGGCGCTACGCTTTCCTTTGGCTTCTATCAGCTAAAACCCACCTGCAACTGCCTCTGCTCTCTCTTCTTCTTGACATGTATGAACTCTAGATGAAAGTATTTCTCCACCTATCCAAGATATTGAAACACGATCCTTCGTGATCCAACCCTCTCTATATCAACCCTTGGATGAAATATCTTCACCTAACTAGTGAGATATCCTCACTCTTGTGTAAGAAAAAGTCCTTCTTTTCTTCTACACTCCTCACAATAGAAAAAGTCCTTTGCTAGGTCCAAACTTGATATCTCATCAAGGTACCTGATATCATAATCTCACCAAAGATCCCACCCTTGGGGAATCTCACCAAAGGTCCCCACCTTGGGCTCTCACCAAGGTTCTGTCTCGACCTTGATATCTCATCAATGGTACCAACCTTGGTCTCTCACCAAAGAACTCTCTGTCAACCCCCTCAACACAAGTGTCTTCCTCCTTCATCCTAGCCTTGCTTTAATAATCATGAGTTATAATATATTTACAATCTCCAAAGTGATTGGCGGTTGAGATTACTTCTCACACTCACATAAGATTTAGAAACATGCTAATTACTTTTATCAGTTTCCTTAAATAACTCAATTAACTAAAAAACACTTTTACTTTAATTATTCCTTTAACTAAAGTAATCTCAAGGATATAAGGATTTCGTTGACTTACACATGCTAGACACATGCCAATGCGTAAGTACCTATCCAATGCTACCACTAACATCAAAATGAAGAAGAATTAATAACAAATGAATTGATAGAAAGACAACTAAAAGAAAAGGAACAACGTTGTGAGAAACTTGAAGAAAAAATTACCTCTCTAAGAAAAGAGCTAGAAGAGATAGTCACCCAATTGAATAAAAAATTAAAATTTGAAAACAATACTGCAGTTCTGGATAGTATTGTCAGCTGTCAAAGGTCACTATCTATCAAGACAGGTCTTGGTTATGACTACAATTAGAAAACCCTTGAAGAATATACAAGCTCTTAGTCACCAAAAAATAAAATTGAGGAGAATTCAGAAATCTATGCAAATGTTCTTAAAGATTCCAACAACAAAGAAATAAAATACATCCAACAAGACACTGACCCTTCACTCTAGGAATATAAGGATGAGTTTAGAAGAGTTTCTCCATCAAGAAGACCCTTCACAACCAGGTACCAAAATCGTTTTCTCGTCTATTGTTTTTCTTGCAAAAATTTTTGTCATAAGGAAATAGATTGCATAAATTATGGAGGAAATAATTATATGAGAAATAGAAGTAGAAGTTATCACAATAATTACAAGGATATCAATACTAGAGGTTTTCGTGGGACTATTGATATAAACTACAATCAATTTTCTCCCCTACATTACAATGTTGAATGTTAGAAATGCAATAACTATGGACACATAGAACGAGATTGTAGAAGCAACGTGAAATAATTTTCTAGACAAGGATACAAAAATGTATGGAAGAGAAAAATTTAAAAATAAGATAAAGAAAAATATGAACTAGCTTGGTATGCACAAAACGAAGAACAAAATGTCATCACCAAACAAAAGAAATATACTACAAAATTTTAGAAGAGGAAACAACAACACGGAGAAAATACATCGATGCTAGTGCAAACTTCACTCCTAGCACAAAATGAATGCTTAAGTCACATGATCAGTGGACCAAGGCATGCAAAAGGTATGACCGGGAAAATGATTTCATGCAGAGATGGGGTTGTTTCTCTTAATGTCAATTAGACCAAGGTAGAAAATCAACATCCTAAAAATATGTTTGATGAGAACTTGATGAAGAAGGTAGAAGAAGATAATAATTCAAAGGATAAGGATATAATTTTAAAAATAATGGGACATGTAAGAGAAGACTATGAAGCTAGCAATTAACTTTTGTAAAGGAAAATGAACTAGTCTTAAATGACGTGAGAAGAATTTTGATTAGAGAAAGACGACAACGATTTCAACTAGTTTAAGTAATCACAAAAGAAGCTCCATGCTCCCAAATAAATTAAAGAAGATGAAACCCTTGATGAATCTGCTATGAGTTTTGGGAGAGATAAGAGCCTGAAGGAATGCTGGAGTTGCTTGCAAAAATAGATTAGTGTTGTCCCTCGAGATATTCCATGCTATCAATGGAATGATGTCAAGGAATCTTGAGAGCTAAGACTCCGAACGAGCCTTAAATCCATGCTTATAACAACATAAATCGTGCAAAAATGTGAGGTACGCCTCTCTCTCTCTCTCTCTCTCTCTCTCTCTTACATAACTCTTGGCCCTCAAATAATACCATCCCATATATCAAAACATTCAACCTCAAGAGGCATTTTTCCATGAGTGTTTCAGATAATTTGATTTAAGAGTGGTGAGTGATGGATTTAGAAGAAATACATGATAAACATGTGAGTAAACTTTAAGGTGAAACTCTTACTTTATAGAAAGAACAACGTGTTGAGCAATTAAGAATTCAACAGTTCTAGCAGATGTACCAGATCAAATCATGCATCAAATAATAAACATTTCCATACAATTAAATCCATGGAGGTACCCTCTGCATATCATTAAATACATGATAAAATGACATTAAGTGGTCATACATTCAGAGGAAATCACTTCAGTACCATAAGATATACAACATGCAGTGACAATGAACATGTCATAAAACTTGCTGCTTGAGATTTTATTAATGGTGATCAGACACAAGAAGCCAAAAATAAGATGGTCGATTTACAGGAACACATGCACAAAAGAAGCACATAATGAAGCATAGTACAAGAGATGAATCTCTTAAATCCCGCAACCTTAAAAATCTGTGTTTGTCTGAGGGGATCTTGATCAAACAACTCTAGTTATAAGATATTCCTAAATTCCCCAAAGTGTCGACCCAAAAAATGAGCTCCTTATGCTACTTCTTGAAAATACTGTTTCTTGAAAATTAAAACTTCTTATCAGAATCTTGATACCATCTTTGGCATTCTAACCGCTTTTATATTTCTGACCAAATTTACCTAATTGCACTAGGTTAAAATAGACTTTTACCCCCAAAGATGACACATGTTGCTGGTGGGTGGGGTGCATTTTCCTTGTCTAATTGAGCCTTGATTTGGACCTTCTTAGTTGGCTCAATGGGACCCTTGTCTGTAGCGCTGAGCCCATTCAACCATGGAATGATTTGGGTCACTGATTGTTTGAAAGGCCTTCCAACATCTTCTTCTCAGACCCCACCATTCATTAGTGCATAGTATCAATGACTTGAGCCTTGAATTGCCTGCCTCAAACTATTGCTTCAGGCTGACCAATTGAGGCAACTACATGTTAGGGTAGATTTTCGAATGCCCCTGTGCTAAGTTCGATCTAATGGTACCAGAGAGGGACATTATTTTCCTCGCACAATGATGAACACCCTCTCTCAACATCTATATCCAGGATGGATGGTTATGATCTCTTGGAGGGAGGGATAGTGCAGATGGATCATCGTTTACAACATTCGACATCATCATAACCTATTATTAGAATCTTGACTATTTTCACATTAATTTTCTCTATTCTCTTTCCTTTCCTTTTGTGGAAGATTGACATGTGTCTTCAGAGACCACTAGCAGGAGGGAATGAATTTCCATAATCGACATGATCTATTGAGATCTGGGGAATGCATGGTTGGGAACATAATGATTACTACCCTCTGTGAGATGTAGGAGAGGATGTGATGTTTGTTGACAATGTGGAGACGTGAGGCCAATTGTCTTGTTATGCGCTGTACAATATCTAACTAACTTGTCAGGATTTCAGTGTATCCACCACGTGCGTGAGATATTCTCCTTCATGTCTCTGTTTGAAACCCATGTCCCTTTTCCAATGGTTTGACACTATTTTGAAAACAAGGAAAAACAGATGAAATTTGGATGACCTCATGCTGACATCACCATGGACCCATGGAAACGTGGTGGCTTCATATTGGTCCATGTAAGTGCTGAAGTGTCCTCTGGGACTCAACCTATGTGTATTTTCATGAGGCATGGCGTCCAGAGTCTTAGTGGGTTCCTCCTTATACCAATGGCGATATTTGATAGGTTGAAAAATATGCAGCATTGATGTGTCAGGATGCCATCAATGATTTTGGTGTCTAGATGGACTGCTTCATTGGCTCTAGGTGGAATTGAGTGGTCGGAGGTAAATGTGTTGATTTGGTAGATAAAACAACCTGGAAGAACCAAAATATCACTATCACAACACTAGGAAGTGGTTTTGCTATCCGTATTTCAACCATGCGACACCATCCATTCTTCAACACGTGGCTTTCGAAACCACCCTCGCACCCCAATTGCGTGCTACCTGTAAATTCTAACCTTATACAATATCTACTGCAAACTGATATTCAGAAAAGAACAGAAAAGATACAATGGAGAACACAAACATTACACATAGATTTTTCACCTGGAAACCCAAACCGGGAAAACCAGCATATATTATATTCATACATTGTTTTTCATTGTTTACAATACAATATACATATAGGAGCCAACGACATCCAAAACCCTAACCCAATGACCTGGATTAGTCCAAAACCCTAATTCC
>JZKD02S1170192.1:298839-313323 GCA_000966675.3 Picea glauca
AAGGAGGTTTCCCCCTCGAAGAGGCTTATTATTTGAAATTCTCTCTTTTTCAAGGCATTGAGTACTTTTTCTGAGGATTTTCTATGCTATATTGATATTTGGTTCTTAACATATGCTCAATGCAGGGAAGTGCATGTGGGAGATGGACACTCGGGGGAATGTTCCCTCCTAGGTACAGGGTGTCAAATTGCGAAGGATATAAGCAAGGCTCTGCTTGGTTGAGGATGAAAAACTGCTGAGGCAAACAGTTTATAACACAAAGTGAGAAATAGCTATAGGCTCAATACTGCAAGAAAGGGCATGAGATGCAATCACAACTTAACACCAAAATATGTCCCTTGTTATGTCTTTTAGTCTACTTGGTGTAAAAAAGGGATAAACTTGTGCCAAATAGACATCTTTTCAAAACCAATTTTACGAGTGTGAAAGAGACAAGTTCACTTGACAATCTTTTCACTTTTTGATAACGATTTAGAAAAGAGCTTAACTAATATTCACAACCTTTCAAGTCCAATTTAACGAGTGTGAAAGGGAAAAATCACTCGACAATCTTTTCTCTTGTTGGACCTTGACCAAGTTTTGTGGAGACATTGGTCATGTTTGACCACTTTTGGGACTTCGACAGGCTAGTCGAATATGGAGCACACAGACAGAGTGAAGATCACATGATATCATTGGTTTTGTGGGCTTGTGGACCCAACAAATGATTTTAGGGTTTATGTAATGGGTATGGGTTGTTGGCCCATGGGTTTACCCATGTTTAGGCCTCTTTGTAAATGTATAAATAAGTAGCTAAGTGATGTGAGAAGTAGATCTGGTATTGGCTATGTGCATAATGTGTTTGGCTTAGTGAAAGGGATTGTAAGTTGCTTTGTGCGATCTAGTTGTGTAAAGTAAGTCTTTGTGCTATTAAGGATTTGGCTCTGTGGCTTGACTTGATTTTGAGGAAGGTGGATCTAGTGCACTATGTGAAGATCACCTGTCTACTACGGAGCTAGGATCTGTGGCTTTGTGCATAGGAGCAGATGAATGTAATAACCTTTAAGACTAATAAAGAAAAAGAAGAAGAAGTTGGTGGACGTAGTCCCACACTGGGGTGAACCACGTATATACTGTGCTGATGTTATTTGTGCGATGTTGTTTATGTGGTTATTTGCTTAGTTCTGTTGATGTTATGTATAATGAATGCATCTAATGTTGTATCTTAGTGCTTAATGATGTGAATGAATTCTATATTTGAGCTAATGCTGTGTGCTAAGTGATTGGAAGTGTTAGATGTTGATTATTACTACACTGCTTTGTAATAAGGGTTAAATCTGCGATGTAAATGAGGATCATAATCTAATGAATATTGTTGGATAAGTGCTCTACTAAGTATTGTAATCACAGATCTGTGTCCCAGCTTGGTTGTACACACTTAAGTCCTACAACCCCCCTACCTCTACCTCGAGTGAGACTTCATCTGCTTCGCAGGTGTTTCCGAAAGGGGTGGTAGTTAGGGTTTTTTTGGTTCACTGTTGAAGTGTTGAACCCTAGGTCTGCCCCTATGCCAACAAATGGTTCCATTGCGGGACCTGAAACTGTGACTGCTGTGAATTGAAGAAAAGAGAAAGATCTGTGCGTAGATCTGTTGCTGTAGTGTGCAATATTCTACTTAACTTGCGAAACTCTGTGTTAAGAAAGAAACCAGATCTGAAAGAAGGAGGTAATATATTAAATATTTGTGCTCTGGTAAAGGTAAGATAAGTAGAATTTTTTTCTTCGAAAGTATGAATCTAGGTATGTTTGATAGATTTTTTTCTAGCCTGAATGTTAGGGCACAGTTAGAAGAAAGAGTTGATCTGAATAAATTTGATAGAAATAGAGAGAAATATGTTATTCCTGTGCATAGAAAGAATTTTTGGACTAATAAGTGGATGCAGTAACCTAGAAAGAATTTTTGCAGATATCAGGTACAACAATGTGATCCTAGTACACAGAACAAGAGAGGTTGGGGCTCGTTTAAAAGAAAGAGAGGATTGACACTTTGTTATAATTGCAAAAGACCGGGACATCTTGCTAAGGAATGCCCTGGTATAGGTCCTATTTGTCTTTTTTGTAAAGCCATTGGTCATGAGGTTGAGGATTGTCCAAGAATGATTACTAAAGTTGAAAAGATGAACAAGAGACAAGAAAACTATAAAGAAGGTCAAGAGACTGAGAATCATACAGAAAAAGTGTCAGAGACTATGTTAATACAATTAAAATAAGAAATGGATGATCACAGAGACATCAGTTTACTAGAGATCCTGAAAGAAAAACAATGCATAGATACAAGGATAGAGGACTACGACATAGACTGTGTGTTATATGAAGAAACACATGTGAATATTATGCCAGAAATCACTTGGGAAATTTTGGGAAAGCCTGCTATGATACCTTCATTGGGAAGGATAGGATTGTTTAAAGGGAATATGATAACCCTATGTGGAAGAGTTACTAATATACCTATGATTTCTCATGAAACATCAACAAAAGAGGACTTTGAAGTTATTCAGTTTGTTGAGAACAACACCCCTTTCCCTCTTTTATTAGGAAAGAATTAGATTGAGAAGGATCAGATTAGAAGGCAAGTAGAGGAGGAAGCTACATAAGAGAAAGAGCAAGAACTAAGGGATTTCATAGCTCAAAGAATAGATCGACTGATAGAAGAACGAGAGGTTGAGTCGAAGAAGCAAAATGAAAGAGAAGTAGCTGTCAACTTTGAAAGAGCGCAAGAAGGTTTAAATGACCTATCCATGCAAGAAGAAAGTATGTCTACCCAGGACCTAGTAAGAAAAGAGGTATTACCTTTGAACCCTTGGAAAGAACATGAACAACGCGAAGTCACTATGCTAAGAAGAGCTAAGAATAAGAATGGACAGAGGAATCTAGAGACTCAGATCATTGGAAAAAAGGCAAGGAAGCTTAGTAATAAGAAATCCAAGTTAGAAAAAATATGGGAAATGCCAGAAAAGACTTTGCAGGAGACAGATCCGCAGAACTTGAACCTCACCAGAATAGTAGAACAACACAGAATGGGACTTCTCCATGACGAAGCCATATGGCCATTGGAGGTGCCCCGACCATTAGAATGACTCTCTGGAACAACTAGAAACATAGTTATTTCTGGAAAGACCTCCATTGGACCCTTGAGACCATGCCATAACAGATATATTCGTATTGATTGAGGCATTCCTGCCCATTGGAGGAATCCGTTACGACGTTTCTTATTTAACCTATCGGACACTGCATTGGGACCACTTTTTGCAAACTGATATATTAGAGATAACATAGAATCAATTGCATATTCCGCTGAGATTTCTATACCTTGCAACCCATTTGAGTATATTTATTGTCTGTTTGCCTAGCCGATTTATTTCATTACAAGTGTGAATGTCAGGCGAACATAGTGCGTTAGAAAATTCAGTGGAAGAGATACTTGTAGACCTCAAGACTGAGAGATTCATGTCTGTGGGAATATAGGCATCGTCGACTGGTAGATTGCAAGCATCCCCATCGACTGGATGACATTATAGCTGCACTGTTGAGAAACTAAGCAAGCGAAGAAGATCTCATCAGTATTTCCAGACTACATCCCGCCTCTGGCTGGTGCGGTTAACCATGACAACATCCCACGGGATTTCGAGTACACACTAATCACTGCGTACATCCTGAAGGGGATACACGTAGTTGGACCTTAGTTAGGACACATCCCAACATTGAATAAAAAAGACTTCAACCTCATAGATAGGAAGAACTATGCGATTCTCACACCGCATAGGTATTTGATGAAGACGACTAGGAAGAAGCTGCACATAGTCTTCCAACTGTGGATAAAGGAGATCGTGCAATAAACGATCTTGAATCTAATGAATATCCCCCATTTTGATCAATATCAAGAGGTTAACACTTGCGTTAAAGTCCTCCGGTCATGCTACCATGGAGGGTATCTGTGGCTTGATAGGCGCGTCACTGTGGATCCAACGGTGATCCACCTCATCACAAGACTGAGCATGTAGGGACCAAACCCTCACTAGTTCTACCCAGGGAAGACTTCAGATCGCTCCCCGACACAATGCATAAAGGAAGACTATGAATATGTAGAGAAGGGAAAGCAAGGCTACAAGGTAGCCTCCATCCAGGATGGCACAATGTGCCTATCTTGTCAGATTATAGCTGGTAAGCTCATCTGAAAGAATCGCCCGATGCAGGTCACTAGATTTGTAGTAGACATCGCAGGGAAGTGCGTAGAAGTCATGCAAATGAACTGGGCAAGTGACCTCGTCAATGAGCTGGAGAAGGAATGTCGCAAAGTGCAAGAACAAGAATATGAGTTTCATTTTAGTTGGCTACTGATATTGATTGCATTTGTCACTTGGAAAATGTCGAAAGGAGCATCCTTCCCAAAAGTTGAGCCATTGGAGTCGTTGGCCACAAGGTTCTCCACCGTTTGGTATACAAGTGATATGGCGAAGCAGTGGCAATCGAATGTAGTGTTCCATGCTTACCACCTACAACTGAAGCGCACCATTAAATTATTTCCACGAATGAACCCAAACACTTTGCATCAGTACATGCCTCTAGAAAAGTTCCACGTAGATCGACACTTTATCTACATCACTTCGTGCAGAGATGAAAGTAAGGAGGAGCCGTAGTCCTATTACAAGTTGAATGATGAAGACATCGAGGAGATCACCAAAGAACGACCAGTAGAGTTCCTCGTACTAGTGGAATATAAAAAAATATTTGACCCTGATATCATAGGCAGTCCATTAGTCACCCGGGTCAAACATGATGGACAGGCCAGCGCAAAGAAAAAGAAGAAAAATGAAGAAGTCCAAAACATAGAAACTGATGAGGAGGAAAACACATCAGAGGAAAGTAGGCCAGACTCACCTGTAAGAGGAGGAGGAGACGAAGTGAACCAATAAGAAGGAGGGGAATAAGGAGACAAGTAAGACAAAGGTGAAGTTACACCGTAGAAGGATCCCCCTACAGAGGCCGAAACATCGAAGAAAATGAAGGTTTCCCCGCAGAAACCCTCAGCACAAAAGAAGACCTGAGCCAATAATCCTCAGTCGAATAATGTGCTCACAGTGGACGATGTCGATCTCATCATCATAGTCGTGGAGGATGCCTCAGAGGATATCCTACAGAGACATGAAGCGAAGCAAGAAACACTATATGACAGAATAGATAAGGAGGTCAAGGACATACAACAAGCTATCCATTTGAGTCTTGCAGTACCTACTGTGCCTTCTTCAATGAAAATTGTAGAATTGGGGGATGATCCCACCCAATTATGAATATTAGTAGATGAAACAGAGGCTCGACTTCGTCGATTCCAAGAAGAAATGGAGAAGGCTACAAAAGTCGTGAATCAAGAAAAGGAGGAGGTCTTAGAGAAACTTCAAGTTGTGCAGTAGGAGAAAGATGAAATAAGGGCGATGTTAGAGGAGAACAAAGTGAAGATGCAGAAAGAAAAAGACCAACTTCTTGCAGAGTAGATTGTGGTCAAAGAGGCATTGACTAAAGCACTTCGTTCTGTGCTGGGCTTGAAACAGGAGATACCAGAGTCAACTGAGATGCAAGTGGGGAAGCTCACCAAAGCCATTCAACAACTTCAATCAAGAGTAATGGAGCTAGAAATACAAGAAGTGACGAGCACTCCGCAAGAAGTGCGCGATCAGAGGGAAGAAGTTGCCAGGAACACAGTAGAAAGAATCAGGGAACTCACCTTAGAGTGTAAGAAACTAAGTGATCAGAGTGCGTAGACCTATGAGCACCTTGTAGAAGACCCAGAGTTGAAGAAACTAGAAGCACAACTCCAGGAGGAGAAGCAAAAAGAAACCACCATGCAGGCACAGATGAAGCTTCTTACTGCAATTGAGAAAATTAAGCGATCACAGGAACAACGCACAGTCAAAAAATAGGTTACTGCCATTCCAGAGAAAAGTCATGGAGGTGACACAGAGACTCTATCCGGTGCAGGATGAAGCCTGCATGATTTTTGAAGAGATTGAAGGCCAAGGCTCGTATCTAGACCAAGTATTTGTGACAGTTGAACAATGCCCGGAAGGGACTGTTACAGAGCAAGAGATTTAGGAGTTCAGCGAGCAAGAGGCTGTAGAAAATCAACAAGTCAAGGAAGCTCGAGCTAGGATCAAGGTCTTTGAAGCAGGGTTGTCTAGATCTGAGTGACTCAGGATGAGTCATAGGTGAGTGTTGGGGGTCTATTGGCACTTGACCAAGTTTTGTGGAAACATTGGTCGTCTTTGACCACTTTTGGGACTTTGAAGTGCTAGTCGAAGATGGAGCGCCCAGACGGAGTGGAGATCGCAATATCTCACTGGTTTTGTGGGCTTGTGGACCCAATAAAGGATTTTAGGGTTTATGTAATGGGTATGGGATGTCGGCCCATGGGTTTAACCATGTTTAGGCCTCTTTGCAAATGTATAAATAAGTAGCTAAGTGATGTGAGAAGTAGATCTGGTATTGGCTATGTGGATAGCATGTTTGGCTTAGTGCGAGGGATTGTAAGTTGCTTTGTGCGATCTGGTTGTGTAAAGTAAGGCTTTGTGCTATTAAGGAGTTGGCTTTGTGCCTTGACTTGATTTTGAGGAAGGTGGATCTAGTGCACTGTGCGAAAATCACCTGTCCACTATGGAGTTGGGCTCTATGGATTTGTGCACAGGAGTAGACAAATGTAAGAAGCTTGAAGACTAATAAAGAAGAAGAAGAAGAAGAAGTTGGTGGACATAGCCCCACACTGGGGTGAACCACGTATATCCTGTGTTGATGTGATTTGTGCAATGTTGTTTATGTGGTTATTTGCTTAGTACTGTTGATGTTATGTATAATGAATGCATCTAATGTTGTATCTTAGTGTTTAATGATGTGAATGAATGATATATCTGAGCTAATGTTGTTTGCTAAGTGATTGGAAGTGTTAGATCTTGATTATTACTGCGCTACTTTGTAATAAGGGTTAAATGTGTGATGTAAATGAGGACCATAATCTAATGCATATTGTTGGATAAGTTCTCTGTCAAGTATTGTAATCACAGATATGTGTCCCAACTTGGTTGTATACTGTAATGATCCCAAGCCAAATTTTTCGCATGGTATCACTAACTATTACTGATTTATTGATGTGTAGGTGTTTATTGAGTTATTAAGTGCATACAAGATTCATCCAACACATGAATATCATAACACAATCAAGATATAGAAGCACAAGCAATATCTGACCTTTTATTATGCAGAATCAATACAATAGATGGCCGATCTGGCATAAACCTCAGATGGTCACACAATCAAGAGATATGAGCTACTACAAAATGCTCTGCCGATACAAAAGAAGCCTCCAAAGGCTGAATAAGTAATGAATATCAATACCCAGCAGATCAAGATGTCAAACCTTCTAGCTGAAGAGTGCCATGCTCCAAGTGAAGACTGAAACCCTAAAAAATTTGGCCCTGATGGCAAGATGCTCTGAATGAGCCCAAACTCGGCCCAATGATAAATCAGGGTAGTGGGAACCTCCTCCTAAAGTTTCAAGCCCAACGTCCAAGTCCAACCCCTCCAAGTGCTGGATCTCCTCAAGGAGTTGCGCCCTCCTGAATAAATGAAACCCCAATGCAACTTGTCCCAGGAGAAATACACATCTAAATGGCGTGAAACTCTCCAAGAATATAGATCAGTCTATGAAAATCCCATGGGATAAGTTTTAGAACCAAATCTCAAGCAGATCTCTCTAGATCTGAGTTTTTCTGAATCACAGGACGTCCCTTATGTCTCCAAGACGTCCCAATCTGCAGATAATTATATGATGATGATAACCCTCCAGAAAATTCCTCAAACTGACAATCATGCCCCTGTAGACAAAACCCAAGTGTCGGAATGGCCCCAGGCCCTCTGGATAAGCTGGATCGAACCTCCCTCTAGATGATGGTGCACCCTTGCTGGAATCACAAGAACAATATGACCTGCTACCTTCTGAAGCACTAGATGGAGATGAGCTGAGACTAGAATGGTGTGGATGAATCTTTCATCCCTGAGACCAAGCAGTGGAACAAGGTGAGTGGATATTTTACCACTGAGTTTCTCACAAGGGTTTGTACAACAAAACCCCCAAACTGAATGCTCAAGAGCAATAGAAAATGCTAATACAAACTATAATGAATAATAGGTTCTCCCTAGCCTCTTACTTATACTTTTTCCTTCTAATTCTCTATTGAGTTAGGTTAAATCCCAGGGTTAATCTTCTATTCTTCTATTGAGTTATCTTTTACCCTTAATCCCTTTTCCTTTCTTAAGCCAACTTAAAAATATAACTTTAGCCTCATTGACTTCCCCCTTCAGTGTAATATTACGACCTAGTGGGGGTGCCCACGCCACTGAGTCTCCTCATCACCTCTCTAAGAGGTGGGGGACATTACATATACACTTGAGTCCTACAACCCCCCTACCTCTACATCGGGTGAGACTTCATCTGCTTCGCAGGTGTTGCCGAAAGGGTCAGTAGTTAGGGTTTTGTTGGTGCATTGTTGAAGCGTTGAACCCTGGGCCTACCCCTGTGCCAACATCGCTTTTTAGAGACAGGTTGGAAAAGAGATTAAATCAAACTCGTGAGATTTAAATTCTAATTTAATGAGTGTGAAAGGGACAAATCACTCGACAATCTTTTCGCTTTTTGAACGAGTCAGAAAAGAGATCAACTTGGACTCATGGATGTTGTTCTAAGAAGGATGTAATGGGGGAGGCCAAGGTTCCCATGAATGAATTCTGTGAAAGGCCAACAACTTATGAAGATATGACACAAGCTTGGGAAAACCCAAATCTTTCCAAGTCGAGGAGGATAAAATACTTGTAGAGGTTACCTTTTATACAATATATTGAAGAATGCCCCTTATCTGGAAGGGTGTAGAAGAAGGAAGTTGAGGTTCTACAAGATCATTCCAATTAACGGAAACCACCCTAGGACTTGGAGGGAGCATATTCGAAGAGAGTGGAATGCTCCCTAGTGAAGAAGGTACAAAACTAGAAATTGTAAGGACATGGTCGAAAGACGCATCACCCTTCAAAAGAAGAGTGGGATTGAATGAATATTGCAAAGGCAATGTCACTTCCTTAGGATTTTCACTCTCTAAGAAAAGAGTGGGATCGACCGAATATTGAATCGGCATGAACACTTCTTCAACCGTTGTTTGAATATGGTAAAGAGATGCATCACCCCCCAAAATAGGAGTGGTGTTGGTCAAATATTGCATTGACATGACCACTGGTTGAACAGGATGTGAGACAACAAGGTCAAGGGATGAATCAACCCCTAAAGGAAGAGGGGTGTCAGCCAAAGATTGCATCGACATGACTACTGTATCAACCAAGGAAGGTTGGGAATCCAAATATGACTCGAAGCCCGAAGGGCCCCTAGGAAATGACCACGCTTCTTGTACCACAACAGTAGCAGGGCACAAATGAGTAAGGTTATTTCCTTTGTAAAGTCTACAAAGGAACTTGGGCTTACATCTTACATGTCTAGGCTTCTCAATCGTATGAATGCCCCCAACATGACTTGCAGAGGCTAGTAATAAATATCCAACATGACTAGCAAAGGTTGGTGATGAATCCCCAACATGACTGGCAGAGGTTGGTGATGTATGTGCAGTATGACTAGAAATGACTAGATTTGTGCCCCCAACATGACTTGTAGCAGCTGGTTGCTGGTATTCAATGTGACTAGCAGAGGTTGTCGACCAATCTCCAACATGACTAACAGAGGTTGGTGATATAATGCTAGTATGTGGCTAACCCTCACAAGACACAGTTGAGGAAGGTAGGGTCCAAGAATCACTAAAATAGGAAGTGTGGAAAGGAATGGACCGCCCTATCGAAACAGGCCTACCGGACATGGCGTCAATGTGGTGACTCTGTGTCGGGAAGTTCAAAGTACTCATAAGGGAAGACTACATTCCGACATTGATATTCTTAGTTGTCGGCTGAGAATTGTTGATCACAGGGATCGATGGTCCAAGAGATGCATTAGGACTAGATCACACAAAGGATAATTGATCGATCGTCATGATCTTCCCTTCACGAGGAAAACAAAGAGTACTGAAGATGGACGATATGACGACAATCGTAGCATAAGTCCAATTGCGACCTAGTAATAGGTTATAATAAAGAGGTGCATCAACTACCTCTACTTCCACCTCTACCGTCTTCCCACTTGACTGGACTAGAAAGGAAGGGAGAATATTGTGAGGGAAAAAGGAATGATCATCAAAAGAAGTCAACATGTTCAATGACTTGGAAAGAGTCGAAGAACCGAGAGCTTTCCAACAGACCAGGGACATCACACACGTAGCAACACCTTCATAAAAAACCGCACGTTTGATGGTATACTTTGAGTACTCCACGTGGATTTGGAAAGACACATGGTAAGGCAAGCAAGGCTTAACATCTGTTACATCAAACTTGATAAATTTTCAGAAAATGGGTTCTAGAGCTCCTAAAACATAGAGCAAGGCATTCCTCTATGAAGGACACGTTTGGAGTACCTCCAAAGCCAACATCGCAAAAGGGGTTTGACCTAGGTCCTCAACAATAGAGTAGTTTTGGGCAGCTCTAGCATTTGGATTATGGGTAGAGCGCTTGAGTACTCCTTTCGAAATATGAGGTGGTGGCTCTGGTTTCTTAATCTGTAAAGTCATATCCGGAGGAGGAGGAGGAGATTCTAGAGCAGGAATAGTTTGTTTATAACTATAGTCTCGAGATCGAGTGGCTACATTAACTTTCACATCGACTATATTGATACATAAACGATCTCCATCTTGCGACTGCTGGTTTTGTCCCTCACTATCCACATTTCCAGCGTTTGAGGAGATCGAGCCTAAGTGCTAATTATGTGGGAATGGATTCGTCAGCACGGTGGGTGATTGAGCTAATAGCCTCGCAGATTATGCAAGTTTGGGGAATAAATGGGTAAGGTGATCATTTGTGCAAAGATTACAAGGAAAATTCACATTACACCTTTCTCGTTTGACCTCTTTATCATTATTACCCATTTTCTCAGTATTATTATTGTCCTTGGGTTTATTACCATTTTCCCCACCCATATAGTTATTACTTCCTTTATTCTTATTCCTTCTTGGTTGCTGGTTACCATTTGGGTTGGTCGACGATTGCACAGAGTGTACATCCACCAACTGAGTGGGGTTGGAAGACACAGATGAGGCTGGTCCTCCTGCAAAATGGCTTAGAGATAACTCTTTCATCTGGCTTGTCACCGAGTTTGTGGACTTTACATTGGTGGCACCTACAATGCCATCGATATGAGTTCCGAGCTTTTTTCTTGGGTCGTAAGTTGACCATGGTGCTTCTGGAAGAATGTGGTATAACATCCTAGACTGAGCGTATATCAAGTCTAATTGGTGGGCTCTAAATATCACTTCTTCCTTAGTGGTGACCCCAGAAGTAGAAACTTCCTTTGAGATAGAAGGGTGCAAAGACTTAAGAAACCATTCTAAAATAAAGGCCCAGGGTATAGAGGTCTTAATCAACGTCTTTCTTCTATGCCACTTCTGGATATGGTCTGAGATATGAGTGGCGGTATCCTGGCATAAAGTAGACAACAGTTCTAGGAAAACATCATAATGAATGGGAAACTGGAAGTGGTTAAGAAATACCATCACCGACTGACTAAATGTCCCATATGAACCCCTAGGTAGCTCAATATACCATTTTGTAGCAACTTCCATGACGGCGCGTTGAAATAATCTCAAACGAATAGAATCATCATTAAGGGAGTTTGATGAGCACCAAAGGTGAAAGGTAGTGACGTGATCACCAATATCCTTTCCATTATTACCCTCGAACTTAGGGATGTCCAAAGGAATTTCGGTGGGGATAGGGGGCCATGTAGGATCATGACTAACAAGGTCATTCATTAACTTAGACAAATCTGGCAGGTAAATGTGTCCAGAAAAGGGAGACGGGGTTGCGACATCTAGCCCCAAACTCCTGGGAAAGATTGTGCTTGCGGATTTGCAGGCCATCCAGGGTTCTAGTAAACACCATGGCCCTGTCCGACATTGTAAGGCCCTCCTCCAGAATGATTCATATAGGGTTGGTTAGGCATCATTCCAGTAGGAATGTTTTGTTGAGGGTTATAGAAATTTCCCCCAGCCGGATTGGATCTAGGTTGGGGGTTTCCCAAAGTGTGAAACTAACCTCCTCCGGGTTGGAATACGGAGGAGAGGTGGATTCGTCATGCCAAAATTATTGGTCGAAATCTGCACCAAGGAGGTAGGGTTGTAGGACAAAACTTTAGCCAAAGCTTGTCTGCCAGGTTGGTTACTCCACCTAGAAGTAGGAGGATTGGACCTGAGGTTAAACGAAGAAACACCTCCCATATTAGGAGTCATTTGAGGGATTTGAGATCCACCAAATAAAAAAGGCGTGTAGGGATATGTACTTCCCCCAAGGCCAATGCTAGCATTAGGGCTAGCCACTGGGATGGATTTTGAAAACTGCAAAGTAAAGTTGGGCATACCATAAGAAAAAGGACTAGAAGCCATAGGGATGGAATGAACATTATAGCCCGGTGAGTGGCCAAGAGACCCAAAGGGGTTCGAGGCAGTAGCATGAGCATTTACTATAGCCCGAGCCATAGTAATGATAGGTACCTTCGACACTACAACCATAGAGGTCGCAGGAGTCAAAGGGGTGCCATTAACTATAGTGGGTATGGGAGTCGAAGGGCTCCCATAATTCTAAAGACTAGGTTCAATACTCATCCTTATAGAATCACAAGTTTGAATGGTGGATGTGTGTGTACCACATATAATAACTCTACACCTTTTAGAAGGCAAGGACACATAATCCGATGGTAACTGCAACAAGCGATGGGACCGACGGGGAGGTTGGTCCGAGTCCATGATGACTTAAGACTCTAAAGATAAAAAATATATCCTAAGGCCAACTAGTAATAAAAGAGCACACCAAAATTCAAATGACCAATATGCATGCAAACGGGGTAAAGTGGCTGAGTGGCCTCCATCCCTAAAGAAGGTATGTCTCGCCCAAGAGGGGCTTGAGACTCCCTGCTAAAGATTGGAGGTAACAAAATCATTTATAAGGGCCCTTTTGGGCTTGAAAACCAGTCGATCAGATCCCCCTAGAGAGGTAATCCTCCATAAAGGTTGTGTGATGTTCGACCCTTATCTGACCCAGGGTACCTGCAGAATAACCCCTGCAAGTAACCTATGAGACACCTAAGTCAAGAAACTAATAAACCACTGTATAATCGATG
The DNA here is from genome assembly GCA_000966675.3 of Picea glauca. Taxonomy (NCBI): domain Eukaryota; kingdom Viridiplantae; phylum Streptophyta; class Pinopsida; order Pinales; family Pinaceae; genus Picea; species Picea glauca. The sequence goes on from JZKD02S1170192.1 coordinate 312,176, forward strand.
CAAAGGAAAACAGTTGTAATTTAGGTCCACTGTATGGGCATGGTAGTGAATCCCGAAACCTTGAAAGCACCATCTCTCACGGAGGTAAGGGAACTAAAAAGATCCCTAGATATGAATAGATGCCCAGAAATATCTCTGACTCTAAGAAGGTATCGGGGGGATATCCCTTCAACCAACTTCGTGCGACCTCATGATTAACTCCAGTCTGAGCAGAGCCTCCTGATATTACCAATTATACAATGGTTTTCTCCACTCCCTGAATCCGACACATATGTTGATTTAATTGCCTTGGAGATGTTTACTCACAAAATCCTATTCCAAGGCACTAAATCCTAGGCTAGTTTGTGCACCCTAGAAAATAAAATCGTGACTAATAAAATTTAAATTATAGGGTTGATTTTATGGCCATGATTACTCAAAAAGGTATGGTAGTGAAACTCATGGTGTTATGACTCTGCAAGACAAGTAAATATGAAAATAATGCAAAGTCCTAACTTTAACATTCAATGAATGATATGCTTCCAAAAATGATGCAATTTTCAAATTCAATTTTGCAATTCAGAAGTAAAAATGCAATCTTTCAATATATGCACTAAGCTAATGATAAAAAAAACTAAAAAGACAAAAATGCCAAGCGATGCAAAATGCCTATTTTTTTTATATTTTCAATATATAAAAAATGAAAATGCATGGACTGAAAAGTAACTTGATATATTGCCCTACTATGTATAAAATGTTTTTTAAGGTTGGTTTTCATTGATGTCAACCCTTGAAGAAAGCCTGATAGCACAAAGGTTTTAGTGATGTACCCAATTTTGTTTGATGTAAAGATGACTCATTATTGTCTTGTCATGGTTAATAATAAGTAGAAATGTATGAGCTCCAAAGTGGTCCCCTTATGGTGAAATCCCTCACGGGAAGATGCTTTGCAAATTGAGTTATCCTAGAAGTATTGTTAGAGAACCCATGATTATTTATGGAATAATGAGATGAAGGTTAGTGAAAATATTCTATATGGATATTTATTGTCATGCCATTTCCGGTGGTATGTGGAACGTCACATAACTCCTCATGGTTTGAGAGTTATGGCCTTACGAAGTTGGAGGACCCTCATATGTCATCTAGAAGCCCCAAAAGGTCAAAGTAGT
>JZKD02S1170192.1:326486-340339 GCA_000966675.3 Picea glauca
TTATGGTTGCATCTCTGATACATTTCTGTTATATTATTGAATATCTGCAATATCTCTGTGCATTTCTTTATTATATCTCCGCTCTCATTTCATGCTGAAAATAATCCGGATCACAACTTTATGTCTAAAATTATTACATGCATAACATAAACAAAAAAATATAGTTTGATACCTGGAAGTTGAAGATCTTCTGAAAGGAGGTGCTCTTATGAATCCTTCTTCTTCTTGAGGCCTATTTGTCTATTGTTGATTATGAAATCTGAATATTGTTGATGGAGGAGTGTCCCAGTAATATTCCTTGTATATATTCCTCTCCCTTTTGATTGTTTCTATATAGATTTTTGGATTTGTTTCTTGCTTTGTTGTTTTGGAGCTTGATCCCTTTTCTGTCTGATTGTATCCAAGTCCAGACTTTTCAAGATGATAGTTTTGACTGCTGATAATGTCATTCAGAACTTTTGAGCTATTCTGCATATTTTTATTTTGAATATCCTTTCTTAGTGTGACAATCTCTGCTTCCAAGTTTCCAATGATCTTGTCATTTTCTTCTAGTTTTTCTTTGAGTGTTCCTTCAATTCTTTTATCTTATTCTATTTGAACCTTCAATCTTGTGATCATTTTTTCTAGTTCTCGAGTTTCCTTTTTGTTGTCTAGTTCTGCTTGTAGTTTCTTGGTTTTCTTTTTTTCTCTTCTGATAACTTCTATGTCACACATTAATTCTTCTCGATAGTCAACTTCTGCCTCTTCAATTTCGTCTTCGACTTCTTCATATCCTTCTTAGACTTCTTCATATTCTTCTTCGGAGTCTTCTTTGTCATAATATTTTACTGCCATGAATAGAACTCTTCCTATCTCACTGTCACTAATTTCATCTTCATTTGATGATGAGATGTCTTCTTTGATGCATAATATTTTCTTGAAATCTTTCTTTGTAGTTATTTTTCCTTTATATGTGTTTGCATTTTGAGTAACCTTCAACATTTCTCTTTTTCTTATGAGGACATTTTTTAGAAAAATGACCAATACCATCACAATTAAAACAAATTGAAGGAATCTTACCTCTATACCTACCATTGGTTCCCTTGTTCAGTATTTTGACGAAATTGGCCACTTCTTCATCGTCTTCCGAGATGTCACTACTGCTGCTATATTCTTCTTGTTCCTTTTTCTTTTTCTTTGATCTTTTGGATACTTTTAAGGTTGCTTCTTTTACATCTGGATTTTCTTGTTCAGTTCTCATTTCATATGCTGTGAAGATTCCATGCAGTTTGTCCATGCTTATTGAGATTAGATCCGATCTTTCTTCTAGTGCTGATATCTTAGGGTTGAATCTCATAGGAAGAGATCTTAGTACATTTTGAACAATTACAGATTCTTTGATTTCTTCTCCCAATCCTATCATTGCATTCACTGTTTTGTCAAATCTTAAGAAGTAGGCTCCAATATTCTCATCTTCCTTCATTTTTAGTTGTTTGAACTAACCTCTGTAAGTTTGAAGTTTTTCTACTTTGAGTTTTGTATCTCCTTCATAAATATTTTGAAGCTTGTCCCAAATATCTTTAGTGGATTTAGAATGTGCAACTTTAGTGAATAATGTTTCACTGAGACCATTAAAAGGTGCATTTGTAGCTTTGAAATTATTCTAACCAAGTTTCATTGCTTTTTCATTTGTTAATAGAACTACTAGTACTGTGTATCCATCTACAATTGATTGCCAAATTTCAAACCCCTGTGCATATATATATGTCTTCATCCTTATGCTCCAAAAAACATACTTCTGTCCATCAAAGTGTGGTATTCCATTTTTATATGAGTTGGTACTCTCCATGATCTACCTTTCAGTGGTTAAACTGATTTTTGAAGGAACCTGCTCTGACACCAATTGTTGGATTACTGAGGGGGGGGGGGGTGAATCAGTAATAACGAAATTATAATCCTTTTTCTCCAAAAAATCCAAGTGTTATATCAATGTAGAATTATTATCAAATATCCAATAATGAGCAATAAGAAATGAACAATCACACACATACATAGTACACCAGTGTTTTATGCGAACAATCACAGACATACACAGTACACCAGTGTTTTACGTGGAAACCCAAATTGGGAGAAAACCACATAATTCTTTTTCTTATATGTCTTGAATAATTACATTCATTGGAAGCACCAAATTCCTTTGTTTTCCATTTGCAACTGGAAGGAGGCTCCAACCCCCTAGTTTCTTAGGCTACAACTTAAGGGAAGCTCCAACTCCCCAATTATCTGTCTACAACAAGAAGGGGTCTACAATCCCCTAAATTCTTTGGCTACAACCGAAAGGTATATACAACCACCTGTCCTTGCCTCATCCTACCACCCTAAAGTAGAATGATGGAACCAATGTCAACCTGTCACTGTGAGATATACTGCTGTAAAACTATATCAACCTGTACCACTGACCTGTATCCAATCTGTAAAACTTCCCTGTAATCAATTTGTACCTAAAATGAACAGGTATCTACAAATATACAACATGTACATGACCTATAGTGATGCAACCCGCGTATGTACATGCCCTATCTATTATGCAGCCCATGTATGTATGCGCCCTATCTGTTATGCAACCTGCGTAAGCCTTATGAAAACTATGGTTTCCATTTTCTTGAAAACTTCTGACCTTCTGTAACTTCTTTCACATATATTTGTAACCTGTCACTGTATCTAGACTGTAACTATATCCTTTGCATACATCTTCATACATAACCTTTACTCATGGCAAGTATGTCTCTGTCTAGTCATGTGCCATATAGGTATGTGTAATCATGAACAAGTATAATATCCCTCACATGATCTTAGTCATCAAACCCTTTCTGATATTCAACTTCTCAATACATCAACCACTACACAAGTACATTCTCTCAACCATGTACCATAAATACCCTTAGCCATATGCCAAGAAATACAAGATATGCCTCAACAAGAAGTATCAATGATAAATATACCAACACTATAGTTCTATATATCTGACTTATACAAAAGATACCATGTAGTCACTAGTCTCTCTAGGGAGAATTCTCAAATCTCCATTGCCATTCCTCATGCATACATCAAAATCCAACTATTCATAGAAATAAGGCATACCTTTTGAACCGATGGATGGATCTCATGTATCTTAGCACTTTAGACCTTCCTGGGAGCTTGATCTCATAATCTAGAACCTCTGCATCTTCATCTCTTCACGTTTCCATGGATTTACCAACATGTCGCACCCTAATACACTGCCAACCCACGTATAACTCAACATGTATTTATCTTGTACATAGACAGCTTGCATATAAGTCAGCATGTATGCACCTTGTACAAAAACAACTTGTGTACACCTCATAAAATAGGGTTTTGCTGTAATTCCAAGAATTTCTCTGTCAACCCTTCGTGCTACCTTAGACGTTCTCCACTTCAGATGGATCCACAAGTATTTACAAGAAACTTTACACAAGAAAATAGATATACAATATGTACAAGTGTGTTTTATGAGTGAGCTTTGTCTCTTATTTATATCTTCATGTAACCTTACACTTTCCTTATTTTAGGGCTTCTTCATTTAAAATAATTTCTTTTTGAAAAACGCTTTGACTCTTGGGGGCTTCTATAAGACTCATGAGGGTTCTCCAACTTCATATGGTCATAACTCTCTAACCGTGAGGAGTTATGTGACATTCCACATACCACCAGAAATGACATGAAAAGAAATATCCATCTAGGATAGTTTCACTGACAAATTCACTGTCCTTCATCTCATTATTCCATAATTAAGCATGGGTTCTCTCACTCCACAAAGTTTCTTCCCATGAGTGATTTCACCATAAGGGGAAAAATTTGGAGTTCATCCATCTTTACTTCTTATCAACCATGACAAGACAATAATGAGTCATCTTTACATCAAACAAACTTGGGTTCATTACCCAAACCTGTGTGCTACGGGGCTTTCTTCAAGGGTTGACATCAATGAAAACCAAGCTTAATCAACAATCTTCCTCTTTGGCATTTATGGAAACAAAAATGATATCACTCATGCTCCCCCTAGAACCATGCCTCTTCCCTTTGCATCTAGTATATCTGCTCCCCCTGGAACCGTGCCTCTATCCTCTGCATCTGGTAAATCTGCTCCCCCTAGAACCATGCCTCTGTCCTCTGCATATGGTAAATCTTCTCCCGCTAGAACCATGCCTCTGTCCTCTGCATCTGATAAATCTCTGTACTCTATCCTATGCATCTGATAAATCTCTCCCCATTTGTCATCAATGAAAAATGGATCTTTCCATCCGGGGCTGATCCCCCTGACTGAACTATCTTGTTATGGTGCTTCCTCATGTACATCTAAGACATATAAGATAAGCATTCAAAAAGAATTCATTTTGGAGTAGAAATAACTTGAAGTCTCTAGAGAAGATATGCAAAGGATTCCTGTGGAAGTGGTTTTGTGAAGTTGTCTACCACTTGTTCTTTCGTGCCCACATAATCAACTCTGATTTTCTTTTCTACAACCTGGTCTTGTAGAAAGTGATATTTGATTGGAATGTGCTTCATCTTGGAGTGCATCACCGGGTTCTTTGAGATACTGATGGCGCTTGTATTATCACAATATATTGGAATGGGCTCATCATACTCAACCTATATATCTGTCAGAGTTTGTTTCATCGAAAGAACCTATGTACAACATGTTGTTCCTGCAATATACTCTGCCTCGGTTGTAGATAAATATACTGATGATTATTTCTTTCTTATCCATGATACTAAACACTCACCCAAGTAGAATGTTTCTCCACTGGTGCTTCATCAGTCATCAATACAACCTTCCCAATCTACATCTGTGTAGGCAATAAGTGATAGATCTTTTCCTTTTGGATACCATAATACAAACTCTTTTGTTCCTTTGAGATATCTGAAAATCCTCTTCACTGCTAATACATGTGATTCCTTTGGTGCTGCTTGAAATTGTGCCACCTGCCCAACTTCCTACATTACATCTGGTCTAGATGATGTCACATATAGTAGGCTGCCAATCATTGACCTGTATTGCCTCTGATCTGTAGACTTCGAATCATCATCTTTGCTCAACTTGTAATTGGTTTGCATGGGAGTGATAACTGGTTTCCAATCTTCCATACCGAACCTTTTTAGCATTTCTCTGATATACTTGGTTTGAGAAATAAAAATTCCTTGGTTGCTTTGACGTATCTGAAGTCCCAAAAAGAAGGATAGTTCTCAAAGTAAGGACATTTCAAATTCATTCTACATATCTTTGGCAAATTTTTGTCTTAACCTATCATCATCACTACCAAAAAATAATATCATCAATATAAACTTCAATTAATAAAATATTACCTTGACTTACCTTGATGTAGAGGTCGCTGTCTGCACTTTCTTTTCTGAACCTTGCCTGCTGCAAATACTTATCCAGTCTAGAGTACCATGCTCTAGGAGCCTATTTTAGACCATACAAGGCCTTCTTTAATTTACACACATAATCTGCGTTCTCTGACAACTATTATCCTTCTGGTTGTTCAATGTAGACTTCTTCTTCAAGTTTCCCATTTAGAAAAGCGGATTTTACGTCCATCTGATATACTTTAACATTTTTGGAGCATGCATAGGCTAAAAGAAAACAGATTGCTTCCATTCTGGCAACTGGGGCAAATGTCTCTTCAAAGTCAATTCCTTCAATCTGTGCATAAAATTTACATACCAATCTAGCTTTGTTCCTTGTAACTTGTCCATCTTGATTTAATTTATTCTTGAAAACCCATTTTGCGCTGATTAGATTCTTATTCTTTGGTCTTTGAACCAATTCCCAAGTGTCATTTTTCTCTATTTGATCCAATTCTTCATCCATGGCCTTATTCCAAAATTCAACCTTGCTGGCTTCTTCAAAACATTTTGGTTAAATTGTAGATAAGAGTGCTAGGTGTGTTTGTTCTGGTGAACGAATTTTTCTTCTAGTCTCAACTCCTGCATCTTTGTTTCCAATAATCTAATCTGAATGATGATTATTCTATACTCGTTTGCTAGATGTCTTTGGAGATACTTGCTGAAATTGCTCTTCTGTTTCTGTTGGATTTTCTTCATCTTCCTCTTCTACTTCATCTTCTTATTCTTCTTCGAAAAGTTGTTCCATTGATTTGTTTTCTTCTTCCTTTGATTCCGTTCTGCCAGTTTCATCAATTTTTAGGTGGATGCTTTCCACAATTTTGTTCAATATTAGATTGTAACACTTGTATGATTTCCTTGTACTTGAGTAACCAACAAGTACTCCTTTGTCCACACGAGAGTCAAACTTTCCCATTCTACCATCTTTTCTTTTGATGTAGCATTTGCTTCCGAAAACTCTGAAGTGCTTCACATTTGCTGGTCTTCCTTTCCATAGCTTGTAGTCAATTTTATTAATGTTGTTTCTAAGCATTACTCTGTTTTTAATGTGAACTGCTGTATGCACTGCCTATGTCCAAAATATATCTGTCAATTTGGAATCCATTAGCATTGTTCGAGCCATTTCCTGTATTGTCATATTCTTTCTTTTAACAACTACATTCTGTTGAGGTGTCCTATCAACTGAGAATTACCTTTTTATTCCATGAGTGCTGTCGTAGTCCATAAATTCCTTTGAAGTGAACTCTCCTCCATTATCAAATCTCAAGCATTTGATTCTTGAATCCATCTCATTTTCAACCATTTCCTTGTATATCTTGAAGTTTTGAAAAACTTCTGACTTGTTCTTGAGAAAGCAACCTGCAGTCATTCTTGTATAATAATCAACTAATAACATGAAGTATCTCTCACCTTTTAATCCCTTTGTTGTAGTTGGTCCAACTAGATCAGTATGCGCAAATTCTTGTGGTCTTGTAGTTGAATATTCCTTTGATTTGAACCTGGTGTTTGTTTGCTTTCGTTGTTGACAATCCTTGCATAAAGTGTTGGTTGGTTTCGTTATCTGGGGCATCTCTGACTGCTTCTCTTTTGCTGACATTGACAAGGTTATCAAAATGCATGTGACCCATTGTTCTGTGCCATAACCAACTTTCATATTCCTTTCCTAGAAAACACTTTTCATTTCCAATTTTAGTTAATACATATATGTTGTTTGAAGTTCTAGCAGCTGTACCGACCAATTTCCCTGAACCTTCTCTTCTTATCTCACACTTTTGCAAATCAAAAGTAACTTTATGACCTTGGTCACATATTTGAATCACACTTAGAAGATTATGTTTCATATCTTCTACAAATAGAACATTTTGTGCCTTTTCATTCTTGTTCCCAATTCAGACTGTGCCTTCTCCAATAATTTTGGCTGAATTATCATTTCCGAAGGAGACTAATTCATTTCTTTCCTTTCGCAATGTAAGAAATTTGCCTGTATCACCTGTCATGTGTTTTGAACACCCACTGTCAACATAACAATCGTGTTTCTTCTGCTTAGCTTGTAGAGCGACTGTGCATTCTTCATTGCTATACTGATCTTTCTTTCTTATCCATGTCGTTTTCTGAGGTTCTTGTCTGTGACTGTTGTTATTCTGTTGAGGTTCTTTAGGAGGGACTGTCATTCTACAATGTTTGGCCACGTGTCCAAAATTGTTACATTTGTAACATTCCACTTCAGTTCTCAAAGATTCAAACCTATTGTAACTTCTTCTTTGTGTTTCACTAGGTCTTCTTGAATAATCCCTTTGTGTATGACTCTCAACGTTGTTATTGTTCCTGTTGTTAGCTCTGCAATTCACAACTTTATGTCAAAAATTATTACATGCATAACATAAACCAAAAAATATAGTTTGATACCTAGGAGTTGAATATCTTCTAAAAGGAGGTTCTCTTATGAATCTTCTTCTTCTTGAGGCCTATCTGTCTATTGTTGATTATGAAATATGAATCTTCTCGGTGGAGGAGTGTCCTTGTAATCTTCCTTGTATATCTTCCTCTCCCCTTTGATTTTTTCTGCATAGCTTTTTGGATTTGTTTCTTGCTCATTTGTTTTGGAGATTGATCCATTTTCTGTCTGATTGCAACCAAGTCTAGACTTGTTAAGATTAGATTTTTGACTGCTGATAATGTCATCTAGAACTTTTGAGCTATTCTGCATATTTTTCTTTTGAATATCCTTTCTTAGTGTGACAATCTCTGCTTCCAAGTTTCCAATGATCTTGTCCTTTTCTTCTAGTTGTTCTTTGAGTGCTTCTTCAATTCTTTTATCTTCTTCTATTTGAAGCTTCAATCTTGTGATCATTTGTTCTAGTTCTCTAGTGTTCTTTTTTTTGTCTAGTTCTACTTGTAGTTTCTTGTTTTTCTTCTTTTCTCTCCTGATAACTTCTATGACACATATTAATTCTTCTTGATTGTCAACATCTGCCTCTTCAATCTCGTCTTCGACTTCTTCATACACTTCTTTGACTTCTTCATATTCTTCTTCAGAGTCTTCTTTGTCAGAATATTTTACTGCCATGAGTAGAACTCTTCCTGTCTCACTGTCACTGATTTCATTTTCATTTGATGATGAGATGTCTTCTTTGATGCATAAGCGTTTCTTGAAATCTTTCTTTGTAGTTATTTTTCCTTTATATGTGTGTTTTCATTTTGAGCAACCTTCATCATTTCTCTTTTTCTTATGAGGACAATTGTTAGCAAAATGACAAATACCATCACAATTAATACAAATTAAAGGAAGCTTACCTCTATACCTACCATTCGTTCCCTTGTTCAGTATTTTGGCGAAGTTGGCCACTTCTTCATCATCTTCCAAGACGTCACTGCTGCTGCTATATTCTTCTTGTTCCTTTTTCTTTTGCTTTGATCTTTTGGATGCTTTGAAGGATGCTTCTTTTACATATGGATTTTCCTGTTCAGTTCTCATTTCATATGCTGTGAAGATTCCATGCAGTTCATCCATGCTTATTGAGTTTAGATCTGATATTTCTTCTAGTGCTGATATCTTAGGGTTGAATCTCATAGGAAGAGATCTTAGTACCTTTTGAACAATTACAAATTCTTCGATTTCTTCCCCCAATCCTATGATTGCCTTCAAAATTCCTTCAACTCCTAAGAAGTAGGCTGCAATATTCTCATCTTCCTTCATTTTTAGTTGTTCCAACTGACCTCTGTAAGTTTGAAGTTTTGCTTCTTTGAATTTTGTATCTCCTTCATAAATATTTCGAAGCTTGTCCCAAATCCCTTTAGCGGATTTATAATGTGAAAATTTGGTGAATACTGTTTCACTAAGACCATTCAAAAGTGCATTTGTATCTTTGGAATTATTTTGACCAAGTTTCACTGCTTTGTCATTTGTTGGTGGAACTGCTGGTACTGTGTATCCATCTACAATTGATTTCCAAATTTCAAACCCCTGTGCCTGTATATATGTCTTCATCATTATGCTCCAAAAATCATACTTATGTCCGTCAAAGTGTGGTATTCCATTTTTATATGAGTTGGTACTCTCCATGATCTACCTTTCAGTGGTTAAACTAATTTCTGAAGGAACCTGCTCTGACACCAATTGTTGGATTACTGAGATGGAGGGTGAGTCACTAATAGCGTAATTATAATCCTTTTTCTCCAAATAATCCAAGTGTTATATCAATGTAGAATTATTATCCAATCATGAGCAATAAGAAATTAACAATCAAACACATACACAATACACCAGTGTTTTACATTGAAACCTAAATCAGGAGAAAACCACATAATGGTTTTTCTTATATGTATTGAAGAATTACATTCATTTTAAGTACCAACTTCCTTTGTTTTCCAGCTGCAACTAGAAGGAGGCTCCAACCCCCTAGTTTCTTAGGCTACAACCTGAGGGAAGCTCCAACTCCCCAATTCTCTGGCTACAACAAGAAAGAGGCTACAACCCCCTAAGTTCGCCGACTACAACCACCTATCCTTGCCTTGTCCTACCACCCTGAAGTAGAATGGTGGAACCACTGTCAACCTATCACTGTGAGATATACTGCTGTACAACTGTATCAACCTGTACCACTGACCTGTATCCAATCTGTACAACTGCCCTGTAATCAATCTGTAACTGAACTGAACATGCGTATACAAATATACAACATGTACGCGACCTGTAGTGATGCAAACCACATATGTATGCTCCCTATCTGTTATGAAGCCCACATATTTACGTGCCCTATCTGTTATGTAGCCTGCACATGCCTTCTAAAAACTAGGGTTTCTCTTTTCTTGAAAACATCTAACCTTTTGTAACTTCTTTCACATAGATATATAACCTGTCACTATATCCAGACTGTAACTGTGTCCTGTGCATGCATCCTCATACATAACCTTTACTCAAGGTCAGTATGTCTCTCTCTAGTCATGTGCCATATAGGTATGTGTAATCGTGAACAAGTACAATATCCCTCACATGATCTTAGTCATCAAACCCTTTGTGATATTCAACTTCTCAAAACATAAACCACTACACAAGTACAAGCTCTCAACCATGTACCATAAAGACCCTTAGCCATATGCCAAGAAATACAAGATGTGCCTCAATGAGAAGTATCAATGATAAATATACCAGCACTATATTTCTGTATATATGACTTATATAGAAGATCCCATGTAGTCACTAGTCTCTCTAGGGAGAATTCTCAAATCTCCATTGCCATTCCTCATGCATATATCAAAATCCAACTATTCATAGAAATAAGACATACCTTTTGAACCAATGGATGGATTTGATGTATCTGAGCACTTTAGACCTTCCTGGGAGCTTGATCTCATAATCTAGAACCTCTGCATCTTCATCTCTTCAAGTTTCCATGTATTTACCAACATGTACAGACCCTAATACACTGCCAGCTTGCATAGAACTCAACATGTACACACCCTAATACACTACCATCCCGCGTATAACTCAACATGTACACATCTTTTACACAGACAACCCACATATAACTCATCATGTACGCACCTTGTACACAGACAACCCACGTAGACCTCAGAAAATAGGGTTTTGCTGTAATTTCAAGTATTTCTCCATCAACCCTTCATTCTACCTTAGACGTTCACCACTGCATATGTATCCACAAGTATTTACAAGAATCTTTACACAAGAAAATAGATATACAATATGTACAAGTGTTTTTTATGAGTGAGCTTTGTCTCTTATTTATATCTTCATGTAGCCTTACACTTTCCTTATTTTAGGGTTTCTTCATTTAAAATAATTTCTTTTTGAAAAGCACTTTGACTCTTGGGGGCTTCTATAAGACTCATGAGGGTTATCCAACTTCTTATGGTCATAACTCTCTAATCGTGAGGATTTATGTGACATTCCACATACCACCCGAAACAACATGACAAACACTATCCATGTAGGAGAGTTTCACTGACAAATTCACTGTCCTTCATCTCATTATTCCACAATTAAGCATGGGTTCTCTCACTCCACAAAGCGTCTTCCCGTGAGGGATTTCACCATAAGGGGACCACTTTGGAGTTCATCCATCTTTACTTCTTATCAACCATGACAAGACAATAATGAGTCATCTTTACATCAAATGAACTTGGGTTCATTACCCAAACCTTTGTGCTACAGGGCTTTCTTCAAGACTTGACATCAATGACAACCAACTTTAATTAACAATAAGGCCATGGATGAAGAATTGGATCAAATAGAGAAAAATGACACTTGGGAATTGGTTCAAAGACCAAAGAATAAGAATGTGATCGGGACAAAATGGGTTTTCAGGAATAGATTGAATGAAGATGGACATGTTACAAGGAACAAAGCTAGATTGGTATGTAAAGGATATGGACAGATTGAAGGAATCGACTTCTAAGAGACATTTTCCACAGTTTCCAGAATGGAAGCAATCCATTTTCTTTTAGCTTATGCGTGCTCCAAAAATATTAAAGTGTATCAGATGGATGTAAAATCATATTTTCTGAATGGGTAACTTGAATATGAAGTCTACATTGAACAACTAGAAGGATTTCAATTGTCAGAGAATGCATACTATATGTGCAAATTGAAGAAGGCCTTGTACGGTCTAAAATAGGATTCTAAAGCATGGTACTCTAGACTGGATAAATATTTACAACATGTAGGGTTCAGAAAAGGAAGTGCAGACAAAAACCTCTACATCAAGGTAAGTCAAGGTAATATTTTATTAATTGAAGTTTCTGTTGATGATATTATTTTTGGTAGTGATGATGATAGGTTAAGCTAGAAATTTGTAAAGGACATGCATAATGAGTTTGAAATTTCATTACTTGGAGAACTATCCTTCTTTTTGGGACTTCAAATATGTCAAAGAAACCAAGGAATTTTTATTTCTCAAACCAATTATATCAGATAAATGTTAAAGAGGTTCAGAATGGAAGATTGCAAACCAATTATCACTCTGCTGTAAACCAATTGCAAGTTAAGAAAAGATGATGATTCAAAGTCTATAGATCAGAGGAAATACAGGTCAATGATTGGTAGCCTACTATATGTGACAACATATAGACCATATGTAATGCAGACGGTTGGATAGGTGGAACGATTTCAAGTAGCACCAAAGGAATCACATGTATTAGCAGTGAAGATAATTTTTAGATATGTCAAAGGAACAAAAGAGTTTGGATTATTTTATCCAAAAGGAAATGATATATCTCTTATTGCCTACACAGATGTAGATTGGGTAGGTTGTATTGATGACCGATGAAGCACCAGTGGAGCAGCGTTCTATTTGGGTGAGTGTTTAGTATCATGGATAAACAAGAAACAATCATCAGTATCTCTATCTACAACCGAGACAGATTATATTGCAGCAACAACAACATGTTGTACACATGTTCTTTGGATGAAACAAACTTTGACAGATATACAGGTTGAGTATGATGAGCCCATTCCAATCTATTGTGATAATAAAAGTGCCATCAGAATATCAAAGAACCCGATGATGCACTCCAAGACAAAGAAAATTCTAATGAAGTATCACTTTCTATGGGAACAAGTTGCAGAAAATAACCTCAGAGTTGAGTATGTGGGAACAAAAGAACTAGTGGCAGACATTTTTACAAAACCACTTCCACAGGAAGCCTTTGAGTATGTTCACTAGAGACTCAGAGTTATTTCTACTCCAAAATGAATTCTTTTGAATGCTTATATTATATGTCTTATATGTACACGAGGAATCACCATAAAAAGGACAATTTAGTTAGGGGGAGAAACCCCATATGGAAATATATCTTTTCCATTGATGACAAAGGGGGAGAGGTTCATTAGATGCAGAGGACAAAGAAATGGTTCCAGGGAGAGAAATGGTCACATAAATGTAGAGGATAGAGGCATGTTTCCAAGGGGAGCATGAATGATATGACTTCAATATTGCATGACATAATTTCAGTTTTGCATCAGAGTGTTTCCATCAATGACAAAGGGGGAGATTGTTGATTAAGGTTGGTTGTCATTGATGTCAAGCCTTGAAGAAAGCCCGATAACACAAAGGTTTGGGTAATGGACCCAAGTTTTTTTGATGTAAATATGACTCATTATTTTCTTGTCATGGTTGATAATAAGTATAAATGGATGAACTCCAAAGTGGTCCCCTTATGGTGAAATCTCTCACGGGAAGACGCTTTGCAGATTGAGTTATCCTAGAAGTATGGTTAGAAAACCCATGATTATTTGTGGAATAATGATATGAAGGTCAATGAATTTTTCAGTGAAACTATCCTATATGGATAGTGCTTGTCATGCCATTTCCGATGGTATGTGGAACATCACATAACTCCTCACGGTTTGAGAGTTACGGCCTTACGAAGTTGGAGGACCCTCATATGTCATCTAGAAGCCCCAAAAGGTCAAAGTAGTCAAAGTGGTT
>JZKD02S1170192.1:340389-365147 GCA_000966675.3 Picea glauca
AAGAGATTTTAGAAGGTAAATAATAAAGTGAAGTGATGAGTGTACTATAATTCAAAGTGAATACAAATGAATTATTTAAATAATAAATTTAATGGAGAAATTAGAAGTGGGTTAAGCTACATGGAGAATATAAATAAGAGGCAAGGCTCTCTCATTTCAGACCACACTTGAGAATATTGAATATATATAGGTTTCTAATGTAAACAAAGGATATATAAGCTGAATTTATGAGGGAAGGTGAAGAAAAGAAGGCTGTAATTCAAGGAAGGATAAATTCTTTTGATGATGCTTTCTAAGGTATGTTATTTACAGGTCATCTCACCATTTTCACAATAACGTTTTTTATAGACTGATTCAGAACGTGAAATTGATATTCCATTGAGGAAACATATCCAAGTATCTGTGGTAAAAGCTTCAACTTGTAGGTTGTATTTTTTGAGTTACACTCCGTGGAAAATAGGGTTTGTGGCTAGTCCCGAAACTAGTCTAAAACATGTGTTTCAGGTAAAAATGTCATAAATTCTTCATATTATATCCCAATTCAGTAAGACAACATTTTTTTGGTTATAGTACATTCTTTAGTATGATGTGTAACAATTTCATATCGATTCAACAAATATTCCGTGCGGGGCATGCTTTACAAGGTCGCTCTCTAGAATAAGCCAGAATTCAACAAGGTATGCCATTTTTGCTATAACTCCTTTTCTGAGAGGTTCCAAGTAGTGAAACCTGGAAGAATTTCATAAAACACACTAAATAACATTGTGTATCAGTTTCATATCTTTATTCATTACAAGTACAAATTTATGATTATTTCAAGTTAGGGTTGTTGAGTAATCCAAAACAAGTCATGTGAGACTAAAGAAAAGTTTGGTGAAAATGATAGTCTCTTGTTGTTAAAGTTAAGGAAGGTTTGTAGGCATGTGATCATATACACCAGGTCTATTACAGAGTTACAAATCACATTTGGATGATGAAATTGATGAGGGCTTTTGGTTAAGGTACATGTTGTATACATGGTTGAGACAAGTAGTTGATGAGTTAGCACATACATGAGGTGTATAGTTGATGATGTTGGTACATATTGATGAGTCAT
The DNA here is from genome assembly GCA_000966675.3 of Picea glauca. NCBI lineage: Eukaryota > Viridiplantae > Streptophyta > Pinopsida > Pinales > Pinaceae > Picea > Picea glauca. The sequence goes on from JZKD02S1170192.1 coordinate 341,486, forward strand.
AGTTGATGAGTAGTTGAAACATTATTGGTACATACTTGGTACATGGTTGGTTTCACTTGTTTATGGTACAGGTTGATTACAGGTTGTTTGGTACGGGTTGGTGCATGGTTGATGCACTTGTTTATGGTACATGTTGATTACAGGTTATTTGGTATAGGTTGGTGCATGGTTGATGCACTTGTTTATGGTACATGTTAATTACAGTTTTATGTAAATGTTGATGCATGGTTCAGGTTTATTGGTACAGGTTTACAATGATATATCTCATAGTGATAGTGTGACAATGGTTCCATCATTCTACTTCTACTTCAGGGCGGTTGGACAGGGAAATCATAGGTGGTTTTAGCCACCTTTCGGTTGTAGCCGGAGAACATAGGGGGTTGTAGCCAGAGAATTGGGGAGTTGGAGCTTCCCTTAGGTTGTAGCTTGAGAAACTAGGGGGTTGGACCCTCCTTCTAGTTGCAGCTAGAAAAAAAAGGAAGTTGGTGCTTCCAATGAATGTAATTCTTCAAGACTTATAAGAAAAATCATTCCGTGGTTTTCTCCAGCTTTGGGTTTCCACGTAAAACACTGGTGTACTATGTATGCGTATGATTGTTCATTTGTTCATTGCTCATTATTGGATGATAATTCTACATTGATATAACACTTGGATTATTTGGTTTAAAAAGGATTATAATTGATCTATTACTGATTCACCCCCCCTCTCAATAATCCAAAATAAAAAATACATAACTCAAGTAGGATACCAAGCAACAAAACACCCAACCCAATGTACAAGGACAATAAAAATGAAAAGATGAAAAGAAATACTTTGCCCAGAAATTCAACTAAAAGAGGGTTTCCCATCATCCCACAATCACTTAACAGGTACTACAGAGACCCAAGAAGGCTCAACAAGCATCAAATCCCACCCAGCAAACACCAGACAAAGAAAACATGAAAGGAAAATAGGTGTATGTGACTGTTAAGGAAAATAAATCGTATATATGCAACTTGTAGTGAGACAACCAATATGTGTACGCGACTGTCAAGGCAAAAGGCACGTATATCCTTTAAAACAAGGCCAGGTAAGGGAAAAAGGCTGAAAACTCAGACCCAGAGTGAACATGAGTTGTCAAGCAATGATATGACAAGAACTGCAGTAGAAATGAGAGAAATCTAAGGAGAAAAGTACTTCAAACCCTAAGAAAGAAGATTCATCCCCAATATGGTTGCTAATTCTGTTATGAGGAAAATCTCTCTATGGCTAGGGTGAATCGCAATAGATGGGAATGACTGCAAAAATCAAATCTATCCCAACAATATGCTATAAAAACCAATGTGTAAGGGAGATAAAAAAATATGCCTACCTCGTCCAGATGTTCGATGATGTCCACCGTTGAGCACTTTGACCCAAAGCTATATATACCTGCAACAAGTTCTCAACAAACAAGCAAAAACGATCATATCGTGGCAATATAAAAGCTTAGCACATTAGATAGCATAATCCATCAATATACATAACAAATACACCCATGGATAATAATTCATATATATGAAAGACATCAATTGGATGGGAAGAGATTATTTCTATTAATAAATGATCAGCAGAAGTGAAAATATTACAGACTTCCATGTCGGCACGGTGCGGAACCGAGAAACTAAGTTCCTTGCAGTTGGGCCTCCACCACTTCAATCCTCCACTAAAGGAAAGCTCATAGAAGGGAGACAATGGGTTTCTCCATCAATAGGGGAAGAGCTTGGGGGCTGAACACTGTGTTTAGACTTAAAGGACAAAGGGATGCAGACTCAATATGAAGTAAATAATCTTCTAGAGTAACTTTTCTCTCAAAGTTGAATTCCTTCTCCTTTTCCATAGCTAGGGATTGGCCTCTTTATATCCTTCAAAATGAAACTAAAGGGCCAACTTGAAACATTTCTAGTATATGGAAGGCCAAGGATTAGAGATCTCCTATTGTGACATGGAAACCCGACTTTTAATTTTGATTTTTTGGCACAAATATCGATGTACGTGGGCTGTAGTGGATCAACTTGTGTATATGCTTGTTGTATAAGGTGCAAGATATGTACAAGTGGAAAAATTTGTATTTTTGTCTCTGGATTCTATCAATAGGGAAAGTAAGTCTGCATAGGGAAATGGAATAAGGCCCTCTCTGCAATATTGCATAGGGTGAGGCAAATCTTTCTCTAACAATATCAACTACATTCTTCCTAGAGGATGAAGAATTCTTTGAGGATACTACTTATTTCAATGGTATTAGTGATAACCTCCATCTAGGTTCTCCTATCCACTGCTATCAAGGTCCTAACAATTCAATTGGTGCACCCTCTAATATTATTTCCCTTGATAAGGTCATTACTCCCTCTCAAATAAGATCATCTCTTCTCATTGATAGGGATATCAAGGACTTCAGTTCCATGATGACCAATCATGCCCATATAGGAGATGTTTCCACATAATTTAAAGTACCAAACACCCCTAGGGATATTACACAAAATGGTGGATCTGATACATTATTTCAAATCCTTTTTGGTGGATGTTCAACTTTAAACTTCCTGCTTTTATATCTTTGGTCCATCATCTTGGGTATTTGGAACAAATATTCCTCCAGTCCTCATATGATAATACATGGGATAGTATCGCTTCCCACCTTGGTCTCATAAGACCTTTCTCTCGACACAACACCAACCAATAATATACCCTTTGTAGGGACCCTTATACCACCACATTGTGTCCAGTTCCCCCAGAAATAATTGCGATTACAAGTCACATGGCCTAATCAGAATGATCCACCAATATAGTTTCATTACTTCTTCTGGAAAGGCCCCCTTAGCCTTGGTCATTTTTAGTCCCCCCCATTGGAAAACTATAGTTAGAAAAACAGGACCGTGGAGCAATAAAATAAAACAAATGCGGAAACAAAAACACAGAAGATACACAGTACAATAGAGACACTGATTTACGCGGTTCACCCAGTGTGGGCTACGTCCACCAGAGAAATTGCCAGGTCCTTCCTTTATTATTATCCAACATATGAAGGGATACAACCTACAACAAACCCATTGTAACTTCCTCTTCTTTCTCTCACAGTCTCCTATCTCAGAATACAATATTCGCCATCAACCATAGCCGCAATACGTTTCCATCATAAAAGAGGGTTGCCTTCTAGGGAAAAAAATCCCTAACATAATCTATATCATTAGATCTGTGACCTTATAATGAACCGTCCATATTTACAATGAAATTACAATATACATTTACAAGGCAATTTTTCCTTTGGGGGCTTCACCCTCGAACCCCTGCTAGGGGCCCGCTTGCCCCCAAACCCCCCAACCGGGGGGATAGCCCCCCCGTACCCTGCAGAGGGGGTACCCCCCTTCTGCACTCCCCCACGTAGAAGAGTGTACATACTTATGGGGTGTAAATACTTCATGGGGTATGAACACAACTGGAAGTAAACGACCTTTAAATCAGGAAGATAATCAGGCTCCACAACTAACACAAACGTGGCCTCCTTTAGGGAGTGCCTTGTTTGGGAACCCATGGTTCCCTGACCTCCTTCAGGGAGTGCCTTTTTTTAGGAACTCATTGTTCCATGGCCTCAATTAGGGAGGGCCTTGTTCGGGTACCCATGGTCCCTTGACCTCCTTCAGGGAGTGCCTTTTCCAGGAACTCATTGTTCCTTGGCCTCCTTCAAGGAATTCCTTTTTTAGGAACCCATCATTCCTTGGCCTTCATTAGCGAGGTCCTTGTTCCAGAACCCATGGTTCCTTGGCCTCCTTCAGGGAGTGCCTTTTCTAGGAACTCATTGTTCCGTGGCCTCCTTCAAAGAGTTCATTTTTCAGGAACCCATCGTTCCTTGGCCTCCCTTAGGGAGGGCCTTGTTTGGGAACCCATGGTTTCCTAGCCTCCTTTAGAGAGTGCATTGTTCAGGAACTCATGGTTCCCTGACCTCCTTTTGAGAGTGCCTTGTTCAGGAACCCATGGTTCCCTGGCCTCCCTTAGGGAGTAACTTTTTCCAGGAACTCATCATTCCCTACCTTCCTTCAGGGATTGCATTTTCTAGGAACTCATTGTTCCTTTGCCTCCTTCAAGGGTCACCCACAATTTTCATCAAGGGACCATTATTCCTGCAAATGTTAAAAGAACATGTACGCACACTCACTAGCATGATTATCAAATAACTGTTATGTGTTCTTTATTTTCATATATTTTTCACATCGGGCATTTGGTTTTTATGTGAGTAGGTACTTATTACAAAGACATAAAACCCATTCAATATTGACCATCCCATGGTCGCTTCAAGTATATGTTCACAACTGGCATGCACTCACACCCTTTGCACACAACTGCAAATCCCAATTATACCCCTTGACATTTACCCTTAGGATCCCCACAGTTGGCTCTACGGTACCATAACCTCCATTGCATTCAGGTACTATCAACAGTTAGCATTTTCACCTCCATGAGTTGTCCCACATATATTTACCCCTTGGAATATTGACACTGATGTTGTTCTATCCATTAGGCTCGAGATTCCTGGTAGTATTACACCCCACAGTAAGAATCTCATAATTCTTCCTCATAATCATGCTAACCACCCATTATGGATTCCCACATCATGTTTTTGGTTACATTAAATGCACCTCCACATTATCATTAACCCTCCATATCACCCAACATCAATTTCACATCTACAGTTTCATCCTCCATTCATCTACCTGGTACAAAAACTCACCAATGCGACCCCCACCCCTCATTAGTTACATTGCACGACTTGTTCCCCAAGAAGAAAAATACATCATTCACCGGGGAACCCATTTCTGTATATGTACTTTCAACCCAATTATTCTTTATTCATTTGGTGATTGTACAAAACACATTTCAAATTCTAGCAAGTAGAGTAGATTTTTTCCATTGCAAATTTCCGAAGGTTCAATCACGCACATCGTCTGAGCCAACAAAATGTTGAATGTTAAAAATGTTCATACCACATGAATGTTTCCACTAGGACCCACGTGGATGCATAAATTACACATTAACTCACTTGGTCGAGTCTCAACCACTTCCAGGTCGAAGTGTACCATGACAAGACCGCAAAATTTGCGTGAAATTTTTTCTTGGGGCTAGTGAAAATATGGGAAGTATCTTCAAAGGGATCCCTTTCACACTAGGAACAAGATAAGAAAAATATTGGTTTGGTCCTATAAATACATGACCAAGGTGTGCAAACAAAGAGAGGAATTTTGAGTATTGTTATGTTGTTCAATTTGTCTTAGAGAAGCCATATTTCTCCTAGAATTGTTTGAACATTCATAACAAGTGTTGCATTTCTCTCCTCTTGAGAAATTCGAATAATCAAGTCTTCACCATTGTATTTCCATTTTAATACAATGTTAGAAGATATAGATATTTGTATTTGGGGGACTCAAGATCCCTCCCAAGGAGGAAGAGGAGACTCATAAGTCCCCAATATGGTCGCCAATATGTTTGGGGATTTTGATCACAAGGGTGAGCAAAAGGAGACCCCTTTTATTGGCTTGGTAATCCAACAAAGAAACATACAACAATGGTTACTAGGTTAGTGAATCCACAAACTAGAAAACAAGAAATAAAACAAGATAGGAAAGAAAAACATTGTAAGCTAAATTAAGCTAACATTAACAAAATATGCATGAAATTGAACACAAAGAATGGTTACCCAATAGAGAATGGTCTTTGAGATTGAGAACACTGAGAGGAGAAATATAAGATTTATGAATCCCCTATTCCTCCTAGGGAGGGCTCTTGAATCCCTCAAAGTAGAGCTATTACTCTCCTATTTTGAATTACAATAGTGAAGAACTCTATGGAAAATATTCTCAAGAGGTGAAAAGCTTTCCCTATGCTATACTTGCCCAAGCTATTCTTAAGAGAACAAATAGCTTCTCCAAGAGTATTTGGACATCATAACAATGCTATGAACTTCTTCTATTTTTGCATTCAATGGCCCTCTATTTATAGAATCATAGCAAGGTATTTGATAAATTGCTCCAAGTGTGAATGGGAGGACCCTTTAAGGTACATCCCATATTTTTAGTTATCCCAAGGTAAGATTTTGGGTCGATCTTGGGGTCTTGTCTTGAATTAAATCACCCTAGAAGTGGTTCAGGCCCAACCAAATTCATAAATGCGTTGTATCCGCATCCACGCAGTTTTCTTCATGGACAATCACACAGGCTGCATACTGTGCACATTTGGAGCTGTTTTGGCCCGCACAGATGTGCGCATGTTGGCTTTGTTGGAAGTGCACACAAATTTATGGGTTTTATACATAGTTTTGGTCATCTTGTTAGAGTTTATTCTATAAATGTTGGAAGTATGTTGTATATGTATTTCTATTATAATTTTTTTGGTGATAACATGCCTCATGATCTCGCTAAGGGTGCACACAAATGACTAGATCAAATCCAGTACCAACATCGACTTCAACATGGAAAACATACCCCTATTGTCTACTAAGAAGTTCATACCAAGCTCCTTCTTCTATTGGGTTATGGAGTCATTTCTAAAACAAAAGATCCTTTGTGCGCCTAAAACACTGATCCGAGAGGTGAAACACAAATTGCTCAACAACTTAAAGTTAAAAACTCCAACTGTTCCCTTGCATAATATATGCTGAATAGGCCTTCGGATTCCAACCTCTTGACCCGTGTCTTCCAAGCTCTGCTGGATTCCTTTTCTTGCCTCAACTGCCCTTCCAATTTTTATTGCATAAGATGGAAGCTTTGAATTCTTCAAGCTCAAACCTAGACAGTCATAATACAACATGTCACTGGTGTTCCTAGGGAATTTGACTTTGTTTGGAGCACTGATGTTGTCATATCTTATCTTGATCTCAGACACTTTGTCTTCATCTGCAACTACAATGTTAAAAGTCCTCTTTTCAATGTCCCTCACTGTGAATAGGGAATATTTATGCTGATATATCTTTTCCACTTTAGGGAATAACTCCCTAATCTCACTCATAGCCATGTTTATTTTCTCAACATATTGTTTTTCCAAGTCTTCTTTGGATTGATAAGCTGCCCCGAAGGTTTTATCAAATATGTGATTTGTTGTTGTTGAAGGTTCTTGAGTTGCTTTCACTTTGGAGTTTTCTTCCCTTTTTAACCTCTACAGTGCTATTACCACTCTCCACCATATCCATATTAACTTGTTCTTTAGGCTCTTCTTCCTCTAAATCCACTATCTATGGGGACTGTGTAATCTTCAACTTCTTAGGGATAGTCTGCTGATCACTGGTGCCCATGGCCTCTGAACTGCTTCTCTTTCTCTAAACACTAACTGTGGGGACTTTGAATATCAATTTATGAGGAGCTTGTTGTGTTTGACTCTGTTCTAGGGTTTCCTCCACTTGTTGTGTTTGAGCTGGTTGCAAGATTGTTTCCATATCAACATAGACTTCTAGATTTTCCAACTTATCAAAACCCTCAACATGTTCATGATCATAAGGGGCATGTTTGTTCATCAGTCTTATATTGGGTATGATTTGATGTGGATCATATCTTCTTCCTTGTAGTTTTGCAAAACCAAACTCTTTAAGATTTTCTTGAATCTGAGATATGCATGATCTAGTTTTGACAATGAAGGGTCCAATGATAAAAGGGAATTTGAGGTTGGAGTCTTTGTGAAATTTCAGGAAATGCTCTATCTCATATATGATTCTTTGCGTGATTAATTCAAGGGAAAAGACTCTCAGGGTTTGAAAAATAGGAAATATGTAAGGGGATTCATGAAAACCATAAACCCATATGACTATTGAAATCATGAATAGTACCCATTCCCCCAATCTGTTTTCTAGATTTGGCTGCACATAGCTCCTCATGTCATCCATAAATCTAGGTAGGCTAGTGTTGAAAATAAAATTGTAAGCCCTGGACATGAGTTTGTTGATGAATATGAGAAATGTGATCCTTTTACACTCATTTGATATAAATGTTGCTTCAGGGAATTCTCTCTTATTTGTCTCCAGGAAAATCTTCAACAAATAGGTGTAATATCTGAAATGCCTTAGAGAACGAAAGTTCACTAGTTGATTATGAATATTATCATCTAGGAATTTATCAAAACTGACACGGATTGATAGACCATAATATAACTGAAACAATGTCCATAGGAAACCCAACATGGCTTCGAACACATGTTTGTCATTATGTAGACATAAAATCTGACACAACAGGGAACATAACCATTAGACCCTAATGACCATTATACTCACATTCATTGGCAAAAATAGTCTCTCTGAAAAATGTTCTGGTTTGAAAATTGTCTGTAAAAACAAATCTTTGACTTCTGATGGACACTCTCTGTAGACCCTAATTAGATTTTCTTCATCGAAAGGTTAAAACACCACAGAGAAAGACTCTGGAATGTTGAGGGAATAAAAAATTGATAGGCTCTATACCCTACACATGACCTGAGAACCTTGTTTATTTATGACGACTTTCTCTTCCTGTGAATACTGCTCTACGCACCAACCTATGAATTCGGGAAAAGGGAAAGAGACTTCCATGGCATAAGGGACTATGGTGGCCTAGACTACTTCAAGGAATGGTATATGCTTTTCAACATTATCACACATATTACTTCTGGACACAGAGATGGGTGAAATGGTGATTTCAGTGTTGAAAATGTATGAATCTTAGTCAATTAGAGATTCTTCATTTGATAAAGGGTCTTTCTCTATTACTAAAGTTACGATAGGGTCCATGGAGGTGATGAGAAATACTTGGAAATGAGCGGAAATGGTCCGAGTTTGGTGTATTTTCAAACTGTAGTTGAATGCCGGTGGTCGTGCCAGCTTTCAAACGGTCCAATATTTCGAAAAATAATAAAATAAACACAAATTCCCTTTATATACTTTTCCAATTTTTAGGGTGTGAGAAAGTGGATTGGGGCAACCTACGTCTCACCCTTAAATGAACCTAGTGGCGCCACATGGTCCTGGTTGAAAACCATAGTTTATTTTTTAGCCCGCTTTCAGAACTTATCCCCTATGCAACTTCTCCCCCCGAAATGATCCTTGACTGTCGATCTGGGGAGTTCACGATCTGTAATGTATCGGGCCCCATCACTTTAGCGCCCCACCATATTTAGATTCCTCCTTCCATATTTAGCCTCGTCCTCTAATTTGTTAATCCTCCAAACCGATATGGAGTCTTGCTAAGTCTAGAAATCTCGATTTCTCACAAAATATATACTGGTGATAATACACTTAATAATGGGAATTGGCTGTAACAACCCCATTGTATGTATATGTTTGGTCTTCACCTTTTGACACTCCATATGGCTATGTAATTAGCCACTTCTTTCTTCATTCCTGACCAACATTATTGGCTTCTTACATCTGCAATGGATTTCTGATATGTTGGGTGCCCGACAGGTGGTACATTGTGCATTTCCCTCAACACTATATTTTTCATCTCACCAAAATTTTGCACATATATTTTTTCTCTATACATGAGTATTCCATCCTCTTTTTTTCTCATAATAATTAAATTTCTACTGTAAATTTCCTTGCTATATTGTTTCTTTTATTTTTAAATATTGTTGATCTAAATTTGCAACTTCTAAAATTATGACATCTTTTAAATTTGTGTTGTACATGATGATGGATGAAATATTATTTTCATGTTATCTTCTAATAAGTGCATTAGCCACTTGATTTTCTTTTCCTTTGATATGTTTAATTTGAAAGTCATGTTCACTCAAAAATTCAAGTCATCTAGTTTTTTTTTGTAATTTAATGTTGGCTGGCCAACAAATGTTTTAGACCAAAGTGTTATGTCCTTAGCTCAAATATTATTCCCATGAGGTAATGTCTCCACATTTTTAATGCATGGGCAATGGATTATAATTCCAAGTCATGAGTAGCACAATTCCTCTCGTGATCTTTTAATTTTTGGGACTCATAGCATACTACATGATCTTTTTGAGTGAGGACTCCACCGAGCCCTTCTTTGCATGCATCTATGCACAAAACAAAGTATTCATCCAGTTATGCAATATTTAAGATTGGTGCACTTGTCAAAATGTCTTTCAGCTGTTGAAATCTCTCTACACACTTGGGCGTCCATTCAAATTTTAATCCCTTCTTTTGTAAGGAAGCGATTGGGGTTGCAATATTTGAAAAACCTTTAATGAATCTTAATTAATAAATAGAGATACCCATGAATGATTTGACCTCTGTCACATTTCTTGGCATTGGACATCCTCTAATGGAATTTATCTTCTCAGGATCAACTTATAACCCATCCACTGAAATAATATGCCCCAAGTAGTGAATCTTCTTTTGATAAAATATGCACTTACTTAGTTTGGCATACAAGTTATGCTCTATTAAAATTTGCAGCACCATTCTTAAATGATGCTCATGTTCCTCTTCTGTCTTTGAGTAGATGAGTATATCATCTAGGAACACAATCACACACTTGTCTAGGTACTCCCTGAACATTCCATTCATTAAGAACATGAAAACAACTGGGGAATTTGATATCCCAAATGGTACTACTGTAAATTCATAATGCCCATATATTGTTATGCATGCTGTATTTATGATATCTTCTTCTTTTATCCTTACTGGTGATAACCTAATCTCAATTCAATGTTAGAAAAGATCCTTGCACCCTTCAGCTAATCAAATAAATCATCAATCCTTGGAAAATGATATTTGTTCTTCATGGTGACCTTGTTAAGCTATCTGAAATCAATACACAGCCTTAAGGTTCCATATTTCTTCTTCACACAAAACATTGGGGCACCCTAAGGTGACACACTTGGGTGTATACACCCCTTCTTCAAAATTTCTTCAAGTTGCATCAACATCTCCTTCAATTCTAGTGTGCCCATTCTGTAAGGTGTCTTGTACATTGGGGAATCCCTTGACACAAAATCAATAGATAAATCAATGTATCGATTTGTTGTAAGTCCTAATGTTTTCCCCAAAAAATCCTCAAAATATTTCAAGACCGGATGGTCTTCAATACTTGTCATTTAATATTTGGTTGCCTCTTCCATATGGGATGCAAAAATCTGGCACCCCTTCCTGAAATTCTTTTTCATCCGCACGACCAAAATTTATCTAACAACTACAACTCTTGGAATGCCTTGAACTTTTCCTTGATTCCCCACCTTTTCAATATAAGTGATTTCTTTGTGTAACAATCTAGGACAACATGGCGTTTTTCCAACCAATCCATGCTAATTAGAAAACGATATGAACCCAATGGTATGATGTTCACATCAACCCTTCTGTTGAGTCCATTCATGTCTATTGGACAATATTTAACCAACTCAATGATTTTCCTCTTAGCCCCTATGGATAATTGAATTAACCAATATTTCTCATGCTTATTTATTTGAAAGTGAAATATTTCAACAATCTTAGAGTTTATGTAACTACGACTAGCTCCATAATCAATTAAAATTGCTATGGGATGATTATCAATCTTACCTTCTACTTTGATCATGGGGGGTTGATATTATTCTTGCTTGTTATCCAAGGCTATATAAATCCTTGACATGTTTCCTCTCATGTCCTCCACTATTACAACCTATTGAATATTTTGGACAATCCTCATTCTTTCACCTTTGTGAGGGAAATCCCTATATAAGTGATTTCCCTCACATCCCCATCATTGTACAAGTTGTTTCCTTAGCCTTTTCCCAAATGAATATTCCATCTTGGGATCATTTTGGGTTGACTGTCTTTACTGATTTTCTTGGGAGTTGTTATTGAAAAAGGGTGGCTTAAAACCTTTCCATCTTTGACCCATTTTTCCTTTCATCTTTTCATTCCAAGGTTTTTGGAACATTTTCCTCCCTTTTCTCTTCTCATAAAGAAAATTTGCACGCCTTATGGATTCCTCCAAAGTTCCAGGGTTATCAAAGTGAATATTTTCACTCTAGAAGGAGGGTAACCCACTAAACAACCTTTGGATTTTGACTTTCTCATCCTTTACTAAGCCCACATACTTCAACAGTTCAAAGAACCTCCTTTCATATTCATCCATTGCCATTTTTCCCAACTTGAGTTCAAAGAAATATTTCATCTTCCTCTCATAGTAATGCTATGAAAAATATTTCTCTTGGAAATATCCTTTAAACAACCTCCATGAGACCTGTTGAGCACTCAACACACCCTAAAAATCCTATGTCAAATTTTCAATTTTTTTGGGTACCACTTGGTCTTTGCTCTGTTTGATTTGACTTCATTTTGAGAAATGTTTTGTCTTTGCTTATTATCATGACTCTCATCATATTTTCAGTCTTGTTTGAACTTATGAAACCCCATGACTTAAAAGGCTTTAACACCTGAATAAAGAATCAACAACCAAAAATACTTCACCCGATACGTCCAGATTCAACGTCGGAAGGAATTAAAAGGAGGAAAAGAGTCACTCAAGAAACCTCAGTGACCAAGTGTCGATCCCCATCGGCACTAGCAAAAGGCAGTTTTTGTTTGCATCAAAATATTGAATAAGGATATCACCGATAGTCAATTCCCCTTCGGCATCAGTAAAATACTAGGGGAATAGACATTAATAAAGAAATAAAGATATCGCCAATAGATGATACTTGACGTGCTTATAGTAATCAAAGAAAACCTAAAGGGATTGCAACAAACATTCTGACCACACTAAAAGATATCCCCGTTGCCGACCCCCGATACGTCTTCGGCGTCGGGACATTTTGAGTTGGCTAATCCAAAGAAAGCACTCGGTAGGTTTATCGCTGAACGTTGATCCTAGATACATTTTCAACATCAACAAGCTAAGGTTGTTTTAGGATGAATAAATCAAGAAAATTCTTGACTCCGATTAATACATGCGAATTAGGTCACCAGTCTTCAACGCAACGTGTCTTTGCTAGATTGGAGAACCGTACAACTTAGTTTTACTCTGAGTCATTCTTGGTTCCCTAGGTCCAAGTCACACCTCCAAGTTAGCTTTTCCATGACATAATTGTATGATGATATTGGTCGACATCGAACCTTTTGCAAAGGACATCGACGAAGACGTTCATAGTGCATCCCCGATCCTCGATCCACCCACTGAGAAAGCGACATGATGGGATGTTTTAGCATTAGATACGATCATATTATGAGCATTTAAGGAGCCAATTAATACTAAATCCCACATTAGTTGATACCTCGTGCACCAATCAAAATGACCGTTTAAAATCATTGATAGACCACATCACCCTCGCGCCTCTGCCATCAACCCATGATGAATTTAAGTTGCAGATATGCAATGACAGATTTGTTTAAATTTCACTCATCACGTGAATTGAATGGATGATGCGACATGGTAAGTTCTTCCATGGTTTAAATTCACTTGATCCATTGTAAACAGAATCATTCTGAATGCAAGGAAATTCAGAGCATCCAGAGAAGCGAGGTGAATAATTCGAAAGCTGCAGAGATCCCATGAGTATAAAAATAACCAGATTTTATCAAGCTTCACAAGTACGTATCCAAGTCTGTAAATTTTACATGGATACAATTATATAATGCTTATTCGGTTTTGTTCTTTACACAATCTCTGAAGGTTTATTTTGATTGCAGGAACAATGCCTCCAAGAAATCCAACCACTAGATGATTGCCGAGGGTGATGAAGCTGAAAGAACCAAAGTTAGGTGAAGGATCCTCCCCAGGGGTCACAAAACAATTGGAATACACACCGAGACCGAAGCTTGTCATCAAAAAATCAACCAAGAAGGATTTCATCCAGCCTTCGGCCTTTGGAGATACAGAGGCAAGCACATAATCCAAGATAGTTTTCCCACATTGGGGAATTTTTTTAACAAGATCAACCGGGAGGAATACCCAGAATATATACCACATAGTGATCCAGATGTTAGAGTGCTTGACGACGAAGTTCTCCCAAACATTCGACGGTCATACCTGCATATGGTGGTGAGAAGAACTCCTGGTTTTCCCTGTATTGAAGTCTTGAAGTGGCTCATTGATCACATATACACACATAAGTGTTTTATCAATGATGACAATGGTGGTTGTGTCAGAGTGTTTTTACCGGTGGAAGTCCAGAAGTATTACAAGCTTAGAGACCCTGAGGAGTGACTAAAGGAAGATTTTGTCGTAAATTTCTACGAGCGTCGTGAGACTAGCCGGGTAATGGCCTCATGGTGGAGGGAGGAAAATAAATACACCAACTAGAGCACTGGATGGTACTCAACGAAAAATTTAAGGGAGCCATACATCTATTTGATGGCTCTCATCTGCTGATTATATGGAGGGAAGGACTACTCCATATTTTCTGAGGCATGGATTCCCTTAGCTTACATAGTGGCTATCTCGGGGAGCAGTTTCAACATCCCATGGGATAACAGGTACAAAAAGTCTTACTCCCTCATCTGTGATGAATTCATCTCATGTATTTATTCCATTCTCTTTAAGAAGGAATGCCCGAGACTATCACACTGTGACCAAGAAAATGATTTCCAAAGTAGGACACTGGTACTTGGACAAGTGCAACACCTACATCAGGGTGTTCAAGGCTACCAAGGCACCACATATATTACCATTTCATGTCTCGGACCAGCTTGTAGTAGGATAGATATGCTACCAAATCATCGTGCAAGGCTACAACACCACCCTGGTCAAGGAAAAGAAGCGAGCGTTCACTCCCTATGGTTTCCATGTAGGTTTCTACTTGGTTAAAGACACAACTCAAGCCAAACAAGAAGGGATGAGACAACTCAAGTTTAGGTTCCAGATATGATGGTTTCACAAGCATGATATAAAGGGCTTGGTATTGAAACATGCTTCACAAGTGTCATCTTGCTAGCCGTACACCCACGACAATTTTGAAGATGAATTCTTCACGAAAAATGCCCAGGACTGGAACAAAGTGGTAGCGAGGATGGTTGACCCCGAAATGACTAGGTTTAGGGCCATGAGATTGGATGAAAAGGTGATGAATATAGAGAAATCGACTTAAGAGGCTCTTAGAGCTAGGGAAGAAATAAGAGCGATCGAAGAAACAAAGGTTCCCCTGATGGCCCTGGTGTAGGATAAAGGTTTCCCTATGACACAAGATACACGGACAAGGGGATTGTTCATGATAGAATAGGCACAATGAGTGATTAATTAGATGCAAGATGAACCAGACCTCATAGGAATTATAGGGGCCCCTGTCGACAACCCATATGAAATCTAGGCAGGCCCAAGCGACCCTGAACTAATAGAAATTGATGAAATCGTTAGCTTAGACAACCCTGAAATCACAACGCCATAGGATGGATCATCGGGGGATGTTTCATCTGAACCAGAGACATTCATAACATCATGGAGATAAAGTGCACCAAACCCCCTCCATTAATTGATAAACGTCTATGATGATGAAGAAAGCCCAGAGGTATTCCTGGTGACACCTGTACAGATCATAGAGGAAAAGGAGTCATAGAAGGCATTTTCCCTAGCTCCCGACAATCAAATTTAGATCCCTTCACACAATGACCAGGAGGTGGAAAGTGTCTTAGGCATTGAATGACTCAATGTACCATAAACTCAAAAGGATAGTCCAATCGACAAGCCAGTGTCGGGCGAACAAAAGGAAGAATCTCCACAGCAGGAAATCGACGTCTCAACGACCGATTATCAAGGAAGTACCAATCCTACCCCTGACGCCTCAATTTCAATTAGTACTCAACTTCCCGATGAGAAACAAACATTATCTGAACCTTTGGAACACATGGAGGAAGTTCAAGAACCCAGTCTTGAACAAATATATACCATCAAGAGCTTGGGAAATATGATCACCTGGGGAGATAAACAAACCCCCGGACCCGTGGATCAATTCCCTGGCATACAGGCCATCGCTTACGATCGAAAAAGGAAATCTATCATGCATAGAACCACCAAGAAGAGGAGGATCACTCTAGATCGCTCCATCCTCATCACCATAGAGGAAAATATGCTTAACACAGAGCATGCGAAGACATATGAACTTATCGACGTAGGGATGGAAATCATAGATGCCACCCTTGACAGAGCGAAAAGGGATGAAGAGGAGGTGGCTGCTTCTCTGAAATAATTCGAACATTTGCGCCACTTGGAGAAATATTACCAGGACACTACACAGTTCGAGGTGTTACTAAGGAGTGAATTCAAGGAGTCCTACAACAAATTTACAGATGAACGACAATTATTCACTGCAAGGATAGATGAGATTCAATAAGAAAACCTCATGGCACTAGCGATGTGCAAGGATATGGAGAGGTGGTATGAGAAATCACACCAAGCCATGGAGAGGATTGACTATATCAGCACGATGCAACAGGGCCGAGATGCCGAAGAGCATGACATCTGGGTGCTAAGAGAAAGCAACATCGACCACATAAGGAAATCGGTCAAATATTTGGTTAAAATGGCTCAGGAACCTCATCGGTCAATCCAAGAGAAATCGACCAAGTGAGAGAAATGCTGGACCAAGATCAACCAGGTAATTAGAGACATTGGCCTTCCCGAATTCGACACACCCAATGACTTTGTCTACTTGCACAACATAGTCAAATCACATGCCGAACATGACTCTTTAGGGGCCGAGAAAATAACAAAGGTGGTAGACATGGTGACGGGATAGGTGCAACAGTTCATGGAGCACCCGATCAAATCTCGAGCCATGTTGCAACAATTAAGTGCCCGAATAGTCAAGTATCAGGCACAGGCACTAGAGATAAGAGACATTATTTCAGCCTCAATGGAACAACTTAGATTCTCGTATGCTAACACATGCAAGGATCTCTTCTTCAAGTGGTCAGAATACGAGAAGATTCATCCACTCAAATGAGATCATTTGATGACTCTTTGAAGACTGATAGGAGAAAGCACCATGTGGCAAGTTTTGTTTTACTTAACTACACTTTAATAGTTATTTTTAGTTAGTAGTATGCTATAAATAGGAGGATCAACCTATTAGAAAAGGTTGATGGTTGTTGCAAAGACCCTCATTTTTTGTATTTGTAAAGAACTATTTCAAAGCTACCTTAATTGAGAAGTCTTGTTTAGGACCAGAGACAAGTTTGTGTTTTCATCAAAAGTATGCATGATTGGGTGGGGAGAAGAATTATTTCCGATTTCATCTCATGAATGTATGCAATAACGAGTAAGAGATTCTAAATATGTTGATAAGTTATCTGATTCAATGTTTTATAGTTCTTATCTTTAATGATGAAAATAAATCGTTGTGTTAAGATGTGATTGATGATTAGGTTTAAGGAAACTATTTATTTTTCCATCGTTTATCGCATACATGTTTTCTTCTGATAAATTGTGTCTGAGTCAATAATTTGAACACCGACAGCTTAATGTATTATTACTAGGCGTGTGGTAGAGAATCATTATATGAATGCTAGAGTGAAAGGGTTATCCCAAGCTCGACCTTCTCTAGTAGTTAAGTTTTCCCACCTTGTTACCCAGTTGGTTTATACCAGCTCTTATCTTGTATCGGTCCCACCTATAAGAGAAAATACAAAAGAGAACATCCGAGTTGAAGGAGAAACTTTCACTAGAAAACATAAAGCCCATCGATTATTTGGCTGGATTTCAAGATCTAGAGAACTATTCCACCCTTAAACATTGCAGAGTCTAATTTTTCCTCAGTGGCGTGTTTGGTTTCTACTGTTGAGTTAAAGGGATTTAGGACCCCAAACTTCGGAATTGGAACTAGAAGGAGGGCCGAAGAATGAATGGCTGACAATATTTTTTACAAAATCTTTCACACAACCTGTAGAATCAAAACAACCCACATGCATGGCTAGTTATTCCCAAGACATCCCACACGCACTGAGTACTCCTAAAACGAGTATCTCACCTCAGCAAGAGGAATACCGATTGTTCCCTAATATACCTTACACTCTTCCTCATGAGGTATTAAACCAATTTAGAAGAATAACAAGAACTTATGCCCGACAAATCAATGCGCTTCCCTTAGCTCCGTTAATTCCTCGAAGAAAAAAAATAAGAAGACTAGTGGTTGAATCCCTCGACCAAGTTTTTGTGCACACAGTAGAATAACTAATATATTTCTCCCTCAAAAAAATCAAACATCCTCTTAATCTAATCCTTGAAACCCCAACCGACAACTTCTCCGAGCCCGATGATTTTTCGGAAGAGGAAGGGTTTGACTTAGAACACTCAGTTTAGGGATCTGAAGACATGGAAGATAACAATGACCATGATGAAGAAAGGGAAAACTAAACTCAAAATAATCAACCTTGGTTGTCCATATATTCTTTGTCCATCCTTGGACGAGTACACAACCTACCCCGACATTGAGAGAAGTTACTCCCTAAATTTGACCCTGAAACCTCAGGATTTCCTGAAGAACATATCAAAAACTTCATACTAGATATCAGACTGATGAATGTCCAACATGAATACGTAGTTTGCAGGCTATTCTCCTACACTTTCATGAATTCATCCTCCACGTGGTATTTTAACTTACCTGTAGGATCCATAACTAGTTGGACGAAGTTTCAAAAGGATTTTCTAGATAAATTTGAAGAAGAAACCACTACAAGATATTTAATGGCTGAGTTGTTCACCACCACCATGAGTTCAAAGGAGAAGGTCAAATAATTCAATCAAAGATTCACCACTATCTTAAACAAATTCCAACTTGAAGTGAAACCCACCCAGGAGTTGCAAATCGAAGTATATGTTAATGCTCTCCCAACTTCTATTTCCATGTTTGTGAAGAGGGCTGCCAAAGAAACCTTAGATGATAATTTTGAAGAAGCCAAAACAATAGAGTTCCAAATGAAGGGATGTAAATAAGGCCAGGTCTCATTAGTTAAGAAAGAAGTTCATCCTCCTCCCAGGAGAGGGATCTTGTTGACTAGACCTGCAGGGAAACTAACAGAACAAGGTCCTGAAAAGGGAAATGAGGACATAGAGGACTTACAATGCATGGTCAAGAAGTTGTCAAATGAGATCATAGACATGAAAAAAAGTGCAGAGGAAGGAAAATAGGGCTAGAGGCCCTATAAACCATTTTTCAAAAGGAATCCACCATTCAAAGCGATTGAACCTTCCCCAACCAACTTAAACATTGACCTAGGAAACATATGATCCGAATATTTCTATACCTATCATCAAGAGAATCACTCTGAAAGAGACTACCCTCAATGGGTGCATGCCATGAATTTGATGGTCAATTATTTTCTAGATGAAGTCTCTCTAATCGAACAATCAATTGGCTCAACTATGAATATTTCCGATCAGGAAGAGGTTGATCCACTAGAAGAAACATCCATGTTGATATGGGACCCTGGTTTACCTATGCCTTTCGATGACCTATTTGAGGTTCAAGAACCACCCACAAAAGTATTGGCTATGCAAACATGAAGTAGGGGGAAACCTGTCTCAAACAACCTTACCACGACCCAAAATTCAGGAGGAAAACCATCTTCTGATCACGCGAAAGAAACTTTTTCTCCCCATAGAAACCCTATAAACATCCATACACGAGAATCGCCTGAGATAGACTACAACATAGTAGAATATTTGAAGAAATTGAAGGAAAATATATCGGTCATGGACATGTGTAGAATCCCTAAGAAAAAGGACTTTCTGTTACAAGCATTGAAATTAGTGGAAAATCCCACGACAAGCACTAACCAAGGTGGAAATATAACTCGCATAGATCTAAGAAATAAACCAGCTGTGAACGCCTTCTCTGAGGATAAGAAGGGAAAACATTTTGTCCCACCGTTCCTCTTGACGTTTGAAGTCTTCAATAGAAACCTCCATAATTTTTTGGTTGAATCAAGAGCATCCTCCAATATTATGCCATTGTCTATTTGAAAACAATTAAATGCAGTCCCTCTCAAAAGAGATAAACATGTTATACATTTAGATAGAACCCATGTGAAGGTTATGGGAGAGCTCAAATATGTAATGATCAGAATAGCGACACACCCTAAATTTGTGCAAGTAACTGACATCATTGTAGTAGATATTCTAGAAGCCTATGGATTGTTATTAAGTCAATATTGGTCTGAGAAGTTAAACAGATACTTTAGTATAGACTAGGCTCACCTTTTCCTGCCATTAAATGGGGATACAAATATGATAAATATCGATAGGGAAAGATATCTAAAACATACTGTCATTGACTTAGAAACCCTCAATGAACCCTCATTGACAAATTTCTCTGTTCTAGGAAATTATTCTTGTGACACATATTTTGAGAATTTATTCCCCCTCTCATCTGATGTCCCTCTTACTCAAAACTCCATAATGATTTTTCAAGAGAAATTGCCGACGGCGGCAGAGGAAACACTCTTTTTTCAAGAACCGTCATTAGAAATCATGGAATGAAAAGGAGGAGAGGAATATAGTGACAAAAAAGAGGAAGCCTATAGGTTTTTCCCACAAGTTAGGACCTTATACTTTGATGGATCCAAATCAAAAGAAGGGTCGGGGGAAGGGTGCATCCTCATTGATCCAAAAGGTAAACGAAATTTCCTTTCCTATACAATATAATTCGAGTGCACAAACAATAATGTCGAGTATGAAGCTTTGGTATAAGGGATAAAGAAATCTATGGACTTAAACGTCAAATAATTGAAGGTTTTCGGAGATTCTGAAATCATCGTTAGACAAGTAAGGAACACTATACATTGCAACTCTCCACACTTGAGGAATTACCAACATGAAGTGCACAGGATAATAGAGCATTTTGAAGCCTTCAACATTACAAAGATCTGTAGAACAAAGAACATTCTTGTTGATTCCCTGGCCATCACTACCTCAAGGCTATCACCTCTAGAATATTATGAAGCCTCCCGATTAATTGTGGAGCTACTCTACAAACCATCGGTGCCCAACAAAATTTCTAATTGGAAGGTATTTGAAGGAGATGAACAGATCATAATTTTTTTAACCAATCATCATAACTTTAAAGACTTGGATATTGACAATGAAGTATTCTAGAAACAATCAACAGAAACTGATTCTTAGACAGATCAACCGACTAAAAAATCAAGGTCTCACACGATATATAAGGGAATAGCCAATTTAGAAAAGCTTTTTTACCTAAGGGAAAGATTTAAGGGGTAAAAAAATGCGAAGACGGGTAGTTCATGTCCCATGCATGAAATTATAAATCTAGGAACCCCAAAAAACCCCAAGAATATAAATCTTGGCAAGACAATATCTAAAGAGGTAAGGAAGGCCTATCTCAAACTTTTCAGATAGTATCAAAATGTCTTTGAATGGTCCTACTGAGATCTGAAAACTTATGATACTCGTATCATTCAAAACACTATCCCGTTAAAACCTGAAGTGAAACCCTTCCAACAAAAGCTTTGGAAATACCACCCATCCTTGGAACCTCTCATGTGTCAAGAGTTAAAGAAACTATTAGATGCCAAAATCATCTTCCAGGTTAGACACTCTGCATGGGTAGCAAATTTGGTTCCTGTGAGGAAAACATCTGGGGAGATCTGCCTATGCGTAGATTTCAGAAACCTCAATAGAGCTTCAGAAAAGGAAAATTACCCAGTCCCACCAATGGAGCAACTCTTGCAGACCGTGACTGGTTCTAAATTTTTCTCCCTGCTGGATGGTTTCTCAGGTTACAACCAGGTTCTAGTTTTAGTGGAAGATCGATTGAAAAATATCTTCCAAACCAAGTGGGGAACCTTCGATTATAAACACATGCCCTTTGGGTTAATCAATGGAGGAGAAACCTTCCAAAGGGCCATGGACGTAGCATTTCAGGGACTAATCAATAAATGTGTAGTAGTGTATTTGGATGACGTAACTGTGTATTCAAAGAATAAAGAATATCACATCCAACATTTAACCTGGATTTTCAAAAGGTGTAGGAAATATGGTATATATTTAAACCCTAAGAAAACTATTTTCAGTGTTGAGGAAGGTAAGTTGTTAGGCCACATAATATCCCAAGAAGGGATTCACATAGACCCAGAAAGGATCAAGGCTATATCTCATCTTCCATTACCTCACAACAAAAAGGCTAGGCAATCATTCTTTGGGAAAATCAATTTTGTGAGGAAATTCATCCTTGATTTCATTGAAACTATCAAACCCTTGCAAAAAATGATTTGTAAAGATACTAAATTTAAGTGGGAAGATGAACGAAAAAGGGATTTCAACAAAATTAAGACTGCAATATCTCAATCCCCAATGTTGCGAAATCTCGATTTGAACAAATATTTCTTCCTCTATACTTTCGCCTCTGACCAATCACTAGCTACAGTGTTGACCAAGAAGGATGATGACAACAATGAAGACTCGGTATCATTCATGAGAACTCATCTCCAAGGGGACGAACTAAATTACCTTGCTATAGATAAGCATGATTATGTGGTATACAAGGAAGTAAAACACTTCAGATCTTGTTAGAAAAACAGGACCGCAGAGAAATAAAATAAAACAAATGCGGAAACAAAACACAGAAGATACACAATACAAGAGAGACACAGATTTACATGGTTCACCCAGTGTGGGCTACGTCCACCAGAGAAATTGCCAAGTCCTTTCTTTATTATTATCCAAAAAAATGAATGGATACAACCTACATCAAAACCCGTTGTAACTTCCTCTTCTTTCTCTCACAGTCTCCTCTCTCAGAATACAATACTAGCCAACATACATAGCCGCAATATATTTCCCTCATAAAAGAGTGTTGCCTTCTAGGGAAAAAAACCCTAACATAATCTCTATCGTTATATCTGCGACCTTATAATGAATGGTCCATATTTACAATGAAATTACAATATACTTTTACAAGGCAATTTTTGCTTCCGAGGCTTCGCCCCCGAACCCCCGCTGGGGGCTCACTTGCCCCCAAACCTCACAGAAGGGGTACCCCCCTCCTGCAATCCCCCGTGTGGAAGAGTGTACATACTTCTGGGGTGGAAATACTTCATGGGGTATAAACACGGCTGAAAGTAAAAGACCTCTAAATAAGGAAGATAATCAAGCTCCACAACCAACAGATCTTACATCCTCAAGAACCATACAAAATTCATCATGCCTCACCCTATAGTCTGATCCCTATTGACTCAACAAGAGATGGGGGAATGAAGAGGAAACTGGATGGTAGTATTCCAAGAATTTGATCTAGATATAAAACCTGCTAAATTTGTTAAAGGGCAAGGGTTATGCAAACTGGTGGTTGAAGCCTAGGACCAAGTAAATGAAGACCCCAGATGGGAGAATGAATTGGAATTATGGTGTGGTGAAGCTTCATATGTATCGCTAGGGAACGAGTCTCGGTACAAGAAACTGACTTATCTTCTGCATCATGGGACTTGCCCAGTAAACCTAAACCCTAGGGAAAGGAGAGCCTTCAGTTTAAAATCCGCACAATATCACATCATAAATTCAGTAATATTACTTGTTAATTAGGATGGAGTACTTTTAAGATGTATCGAATGTGAATATGCAGACAAAGTTTTGAAGGATCTCCATGATGGTCTTGTAGGTGGAAATTTCGCTGGAATCACCATGTTAAGAACCAAATATCAATATAGCATAGAAAAACCTCAGAAAAAGTACTCAACGCCTTGAAAAAGAGATAATTTCAGATAATAAGCCTCTTCGAGGGGGCAACCTCCTT
>JZKD02S1170192.1:372789-384744 GCA_000966675.3 Picea glauca
GTAGAAGGTCCCTTTTTTGGTGGCATGTTGGCCAAGTATCACTTTTGAATCTTGATTTTGAGGCGGTTCTGCTAGACAATATTTATTTTGTTCTATCTCCCAAGTTTCATCCCTTTTGGGTATGAAAATTTCTCTTAGGTAGTTCTCTGATATTTCTTCTCTGCAATGCCGTAGGTCTGATCAAATTTGGATGTGCCAAGTGGAATTTATGGTAACTTCCTCACAACTTACTTATTTTTGGCCTTTCCAGGGGATCTCACTTGTATAGCATTCCCCGCACAAAATAATTGATATCAAATTCTGAAACTCACACCCAAACTACTACAGACTGCCCAAAATCCAATGAAACCAGTCCCACTCAATTTGGATACTCTAGCAAGAAGTTATGATTGTTTTACCTGGAACACCTTCTTGAGACTAGTCAATAGGACTAGTCAGATACCCTTTCTTACACAAGGTGTATCTACAAATTTAAGATGACCTAGAAGCTGAAATTTTTACCAAAAATACCTTACTCATTTTTGTAAATGGCCTCCAGATTTTAGGGTTTGAAACATTATAGAACATTTGTTATAGCGAAAATTCTGCAATGACTCATTTCAGGATGATTCCAGAACCCTATCTTGTACAGGATGTATCTCCGAAAAAATAAGGCCTTAGGAGCTGATTTTTGAACCCAACATACCTTGATCCATCTACTAAATATCCTCCAAGCCGTTCCTTCTGAAATGTTGTATAAATTTTTTTATAGAAACAATTACACGGTGTCTCAGATGTAGCAGCGGAACCCCAAGACCTTGAGCTCTGATACCATATGTTAAGAACCAAATATCAATATAGCATAGAAAAACCTTAGAAAAAGTAATCAACTCCTTGAAAAAGAGATAATTTCAGATAATAAGCCTCTTCAAGGGGGCAATCTCCTTTTACCCCACTTAAATGTTCAAGTACAAGATGATTCAAAATGAAAATGTCTCATTGGTATATACAGGAGACTAGGAGGTATAATTACAACTAATGGCTTAAAGCCGACATAAATAAAATAACATTACTAATATAATATTCCCCATTTAAGGGGTAATGAGCCAATATTAGGGCTTAACATACCACTGCTCATAAGATAATGAAATATGGCTATTACTGGCCTACTCTTTCTAGGGATGCTAGAAACTATAAGACTTGTCAAATAAGCGTGGGGAGGAAGAAGAGAGAAACTATCCCACTCCAACCAATGGCCATTTCTAGGCCATTCAATCAATGTGGTTTAAATATCATAGGAAAAATTACACGGAGCGCTTCAAAACACCATATATAAATACTAACCGCCACATATTATTTCACGAAATGGGCATAAGCCATCTCTCTGACTCATGTAAACGAAAAGGTGGTGATCCAATTCATAGAAAAACAATTGATCACAAGGTTTGGTGTGTCCTCCATCCTTGTTT
Organism: Picea glauca; assembly: GCA_000966675.3. Lineage (NCBI taxonomy): Eukaryota > Viridiplantae > Streptophyta > Pinopsida > Pinales > Pinaceae > Picea > Picea glauca. The sequence continues at coordinate 374,238 of JZKD02S1170192.1, forward strand.
TTGATAATGTAGCTTATTTTTCTTCCACCTTATTAACAAATTTTTCCCTGAACAAATGAATTATAATCAGATACTATGCAAACTACTATCCAAAGGGGAATGGAGTGGCATAATCAACTAATAAGAACCTAGTGAGGATATTGAAGAAAACAATTGCAGACAACTAGAGGAATTGGCATAGTTCACTTCATAATTCTTTGTGGGATGATAGAGTTACAACCAAGGAATCTATAGGGAATTCCCCATACTTTTCGGTATATGGACAAGAAGCCATTCTCCCAAACGGGTTATATCCTCCATCTCTTCAACTTGCTCAGGGTTTGAGAGAACAAACCTCATCAGTCTTACAACAAAGAATTGATACCCTCCTTATGCTGGAAGAAGAGAGGGAGAAAGAAAAATCAAAGTTCATAGCTCATCAACAAATAGTGAAAAGGTGGTTTGATAATCATAAGGAGAAGGAGAAGAACTTTGAAGTAGGAGATTTAGTCTTGAAATGGGATAGAGAAAATGAGCTGAAAGGAAAAAATTCTATGTTTCAGAATCTATGGCTCAGACCTTCCTAGGTGGTCGAGAAGATTGGGGTAGGCACGTATCGACTATAGAATCTGAGGGGGGAACTTTATGCCCTCTCGGTGAATGGCCAATCCCTAAAACAATATTTCCATTAATATATATTTGTGTTTATGTTTTCACGATGTTTGTTTCAGATAGGTCGATTGCGGAATGCATTTTTTGTTTTGTCTTTTGCTATTTATACTTTTGCGCTTTTGAAGATTGTGTTGTTTAGCAAGACAATGGTTTACCTTAATTCATGCGATACAATGAACTTTGTTCCTAACTCACCACTCACATACAACAAAAGAATCACTAAGGGACCTATAGTTGTTTTAAGGGGTTCTCTATCTAACTTGCATAGATGAACAACCTTAGAAAAGTGATGAAATGTCTGCCTGGTGTTCTGGTAAAAACTTAAGGGGAAGATGGTAACATGGAAGGAACCACATGTACCTAAGAGACAGAGCGAGGAAAATTTCACGTTAACCACCTCATTTTTCAGATAACAAACGTCCTCCTCTCCCACTCGCTCAGGGCATTCTTCCGAAATAAAATCAACCATATCAAATGAGCACACAGTATGAGAGGGTATGCAGATAACTCCACTGGGGCTATGGACGCTTGCCAGCAGCAGAGAAAGGTATGTGACATCGATGTGACTCCGTCGGGGCTATGGATTCTCACTGGCAGCAGAGTAACATCGTAGCAAGTGAATAAGGGTGAAAAAAAGGCCTAGTGCTAGTGAATGATTTGATAGACTCTTGTCAAAGGGGATGTGGGTTAGGATTGTAGGAAATAGAGGTGGAATAAAGGTTGAAAACCCCATAGGCAGGCCCAAATGCACTATTGGCACAGGGGCAGACCCAGGGTTCAACGCTTCAACAATGCACCAACAAAACCCTAACTACCAGCCCTTTTGACAACACCTGCGAAGCAGATGAAGTCTCACCCGAGGTAGAGGCAAGGGGGGTTGAAGGAATAAAATGTTTACAACTTATTTTGGACATAGATCTGTGATTACAACACTTAACAGAGCACTTATCCACCAATATGTATTAAGTTATGATTCTTATTTACACCGTAAGTTAACCCTAATTATATATTAGCATAGTACTAATCAAGATCTAACACTTCCAATGACTTAACACATAGCATACGAATAGATCTAGTATTCATTCATATATAAATAACAAAGAATCAATGGATATACCTACTATACATCAAGAACAATGAACTAAGCAAATAAATACATAAATAAAATGAACAACATAGCACCAAGCACATCAACACATGATATACATGGTTCACCACAGTGTGGGGCTACGTCCACCAACTCTTATTCTTCTTTATTGATCTTCAAGCGTCTTACATTCCTCTGCTCATGTGCACAAAGCCACATAGACAACTCCATGAGAGACAGGAGATCTGTTTTCACCTCACCAGATCCTCCTTCCTTGGATTATGTCAAGGTACAAAGCCAACTACAACCACTTGAACTTAGCCCTACAAGTCTCACATATTGTATGCACTAAGCATTCAAAACTATTCACACTTAGAAACCTTCACAGGTTCTTTTACAAAGCCAATCAAAACTACTTCTTACATCCCTTAGCTACTTATTTATATATTACAAAAGAGGCCTAAACATGGGTAAACCCATGGGTTGACATCCCATACCCATTACATGAACCCCAAAACTCAAAAATACCTCAAAAGGGGCGATATCCTATGATCTCCACTTTTCCTGGGCTCTCTGTCTTCGACTAGCCTATCAAAGTCCCAAAAATGGTCAAACATGACCAACGTTTCCACAAAACTTGGTCGAGGGCCAATAGGCGCCCAACACTCACCCGTGACTCATCCCTAGTCATTCTGATCTGGGTAATATTGTTTCGAAGGCCTTCAGCTTAGCTCGAGCTTCCTCAACTTGCTACTTCACCAAAGCCTCTTGCTTGACAAAATCCTAATTACTTTCTTGGTGACAGGCCCTTCTAGGCGTTGTTCCACTGTTGTAACTACCTGTTCCAACTGTGAGTCTTATCCCTCAATTTCTTCAAAAAGTGTACAAGCTTCATCCTGCATCGGATTGAGTCACTGTGTCACCTCCATCGCTCTACTCTGGATGGAAGTGACCTACTACTGAACTGTGCGCTGCTCTTCTGACCTCTTCATCTTTTCCACCATAGTAAGCAACTTTAACTGTGCATGCATAGTCAACGCCTATTGCTTCACCTCCTAGAGTTGTGCCTCCAATTCCCTCAAATAAAGGTCTTCTGCAAGGCTCTCATAGTTCTGTGCATTTCAAGCACTTAGTTGCTTACATTCTGAGGCCAACACCCTGATTCTTTCTACTCTGCTCCTGGTAGTTTCTTCCCTCTGATCTCTCACTTCTTGCGGAGTGCTCGACACTGCTGGAAGTTCTAACTCTGCTGCTCTTGCTTGAAGCTATTGAATGGCCTTAGCGAGCTTCCCTACTTGGCTTTCAGATATCTATTCTTTCATCTACGTCAGGCCCGACATAGAGCAAAGTGCTCTAGTTACAGCTTCCTTGACCACAATTTGATCTGTGAGCATGAGGTCTTTCACTTTCTATATTTTCTCTCTGTCCTCCTTGAAATTCGCTCTAATGTCATATTTTTATTGCTGCGCAAACCAAAGTTTCTCTAGGACCTCCTCATTTTCTTGCTTCAAGGCCTTTGTGGCCTTCTCCTTTTCTTCTTGGGCTCGACAAAGGAGAGCCTCTGTTGCCTCTGCTAATCTTCGCAACTGGGTGGGCTCATCCCCCAATTCTATATTTTCTGCTAAGGATGGCGCAGTAGACACTGCGTGGTTCGAATGGATATCTTGTTGTATCCCTTTCAGCTCTTCCTTGATTCTTGCATACATCGTATTCTGCTTTTATTCATGTCATTGCAAGATATCCTCTGAAGCATCTTCTACAACTATGACGATGAGATAAACATCATCCATTGTGAGCACATTCTGTGACTGAGGCTTATTGGCTCAGGACTTATTCCATGCTGAGGGTTTCTGCAGAGAAACCTTCCTTTTCTTTGACATCTCAGCCTCTGTAAGGGGGTCCTTTCATGGTTTCACTTCACCCTTTTCTTTCTTGTATTATTCCCCTTTCTTCTCTTGGTTTACTTCGTTGCCTCCTCCTTCTCCAAGTGAGTTAGGGCCAGTTTCCTCCGATGGGCTGTCTATGTCCTGCTTTTTCTTCTTTTTCTTTGTGCTGGTAGGTCCATCAGACTCAGTCCGGGTAACCACAGGACTTCCGATGAGGTCGAGGTCGGATAGTTCTTCATCTCCAACCAATACAAGGAATTCGGCTGGAAATTATTTAGTGATCTCTTCCAGGTCTTCCTCAGTCTACTTATAGTACAATTTCAGCTCTTCTTTACTTTAATCCCTATGCACAGTGATGTAGATAAAGTGGCGGTCTACGTGGGACTTCGCTAGTGGCCTGTACTTATGCAAGGTGTTTGGGGTCATTCAGGGGAATGATTTAATGGCACGTGTGAGATGTAGGTAGTCAGTGTGGAACACCGCATTTGATTTCCATTACTTCGCCATATCGCTCGTACACCACAAGGTAGAGAACCTTGCAGCCAGTGGCTCCGATGGCTCAAATTCCGAGAATGTATCTCCCTCTGGCATCTCCCAAGCGACAAAGACAATGAGGATCAACAACCAGCTGAAGTGAAATTCATAGCCTTGGTCCTGTTCTTCACGTAAGTCCTTCTCCAACTCATTGATGAGGTAGCTTGCCGAGTTCATATGCATCCCTTTGACACACTTCCCTGCGAGGTCGACTACGAACCCTGTGACTTGCGTAGGGTGGTTCTTTCTGATGATATTTCCCTCTATAAGATGACAAGCCAGGCACACTGTGCCATCTTGGATGGAGGATACCTTGTAGCCTCGCTTCCCCTTTTCCACATCGCCATAGGTCTCCTTGATCCGTTGCACCATGGAGCGATCTGCAACCTTCCCTGTGTAGAACCGATGAGGGTCTAGTCCCTGCATGCTCAATCCAGTGATTAGGTGGATCAGAGCTGGATCCATGGACCAAAGTTACATGCCTATATAACCAGATATAGTCTCCATGGTAGCACATAGGAGGAGTTTAACACACACGTTAAACTCCTGATGTCTGCCGAAGTGGGGGATCTTCATCATGTTTAAAATCGTTGACTGTGCGATCTCTTTAATCCATGGCTGGGGAAATATCTTGGGCTTCTTCCTAGTCATCCTGGTCAGGTATCTATGTGGTGCGATCATCGCATAATTATTTCAGTATCCTAGGTTTAAATCACTGAACTTGAGATCTGGGATCAGTCCCAGCTGTGGTTCGATTGCACGTATCCCTGTCGGGAGGTACGTAGTGATCAATGTGTACTCAAAGTCAAGCAGAACCTTGTCACGACTAATCGCGCCAGCCAGGGGTGGGATGTAGTCGGGAAAGATTGATGGGATCTGCTTCATGTTCTCCAGATCATTGCGATGCTTTCTTCTTTTCTCAGTCGCAGTTCAGGATGACACATATCAACATGCAGTCGATGGGGATGCTTGCAATCCTCCCGTCGATGAGGCCTGTATTCCTGCAGACATGAATTTCTTAGCCATAAGGTCGATCAAGATTTCTTCTACTAATTTCTCTACTGTGCTAAGGTCGCCCGACATACATGCTCGTAATCAAATAACTTGGGTAGGTGAATGGACACTCAAGGTAATCAAATCAATGGCGAGGTCTACACAGTACAACATGGTACACGATCAATTCTCTGTTAGCTCGAATATCGCAGTTTACAAAAGTGGTCCTGGTGCGAAATTCGAGAAATTAAATAAGCAACGTCATAACGGATTCCTTCAATGGATCTAAATTCCTTAATCAATACGAATCCATCCATTATGGCACGGTCTCAATGTTCCAATGGTGATATTTATGGAAATAACTGCATTTCTAGCCATTCTAGCACATCATTCTAACGGTTGGGATGCCTCGAACGATCATAAATATTTGTTGTGGCGAAGTGCCATTCTGCGCGGTTCTTCTATTCCAATGAGGTTCAGGTTCTGCAGGCCTACCTTTTGCGAAGTCTTCTCTGGAACTTCCTCTAGTCTTTCTAACCTTTCTTTCTCCTTGTTGAGATTTCTTGCCTTCTTCCTTGTGATCTAAATCATTAGGTTCCTCTTTCCATTCTTGTTCTTATCTTCTATTAGAGTAGTAACTTCTCATTGTTGAGGGTCTTTCAAAGGGTCCAAATGTGATACCTCTTCTCTTACTATTTCGGGGTAGGTTCTCTTCTATCCCTCATGGACATGTTTTTCAAGCGTTCCTGCATTCTTTGAACTTTGACAACTAATTCTCTGGTCCTTAGTTTCTTTGACTTGTCCTATTGTTCTTATATTAGTCGCTCTATTTTCTTGGCCATGAAATCCCCTAATTCTTGCATTTTCTGTTCTGTAGATTCTTCCTTTGCTTTCCTCCGAATCTGATCTTTATGAATCCAAGTATTTCCTAACAAGAGTGCAAAAGGGGCGTTGTTCTCAACAAACTTAATGACCTCAAATTGTTCTTCAATCGATGTTCCATGGGCAGTCATAGGTACATTAATAAATCTTCCACACAGGGTTATCATCTTTCCTTTAAACAATTCTATCCTTCCCAATGAAGGAACCATAGAAGGCTTTCCTAAAATTTCCCAAGTACTTTCTGGCATGATATTCACATGTGTTTCCTCGTCCAAAAAAACCTCTATGTTGAACTCTCCTATTCTTGTTTCTATGCACTGCTTCTCTTTTAAGATCTCTGGTAAACTGAAATATCTGTGATCATTCAGTGTTTCTTTCAGCTGTAATAACATAGTCTATGATTCTTTCTGATTCTTCAACATATCCTTAGTTTCCTGACCTTATTCACAATTTTCTTGTCTCAGGTTCATGTTTTCAACTTTAGCAATCATTCTAGGGCAATCCAAAACCTCATGACCAACAACTTTACAACAAATAAAAATAGGACATGTACTAGGGAATTCCTTAGCAAGATCCCCCGATATTTTGTAGTTATAACACAATGTCAATCCTCTCTTCCTCTTAAAAGATCCCCAACCTTTTCTGTACTTTTCACTGGGATCATAGTGATGGACCTGCAATTTGCAAAAAACTATTCTAGGTTCCTGCACCCACTTGTTAGTCGAAAAATTATTTCTATGCATAGGAATAACATATCTTTCACCACTTCTATCAAATCTATTCAGATCAAATATTCTTTCTTCTAGCTATACCCTAGTTTTCAGACTAGGACAAGATCTGTCAAACATACCTAGATTCATACTTTTGAAGAAAAAATGTCCACTTATCTTACCTCTATCCCAGCACAAAGCTTTAATATCTTACCTCTTTTCTTCAGATCAGACTTCTTTTTCTAAGCACAAAGCTTCACAAGTCAAGTAGAATACTGCGCACTACAACAACGGATCTTTTCACAGAGCTTTCTCTTTTCTTCAGTTCCCAGCCATCACAGTTTTAGGTCCCAACAATGGAACCATTTGTTGGCATAGGGGAAGACCCAGGGTTCAATGCTTCAACAATGCACCAACAAAAACCTAACTACCGACCCTTTCGGCAACACCTGCGAAGAAGATGAAGTCTCACCCAAGGTAGAGGTAGGGGGGTTGCATGACTCAAATGTCAACAACCTAGCTGGGACACAGATATGTCATTACAACACTTAATAGAGCACTTAGCCAACAATATGTATTAAGTTATGAATCTTATTTACACCATAAGTTAATCCTGATTACATATCAGTGCAATACTAATCAAGATATAACACTTCCAATTACTTAGCACATAGCATCCGAACAAATCTAGCATTCATTCATATATAAAACACTAAGCATCAATGGATCTACCTACTATACATCAAGAACAATGAACTAAGAAAATAAATACATAAATAACATGAACAACATAACACCAATCACATCGACACAGGATATATGTGGTTCACCCCAGTGTGGGGTTACGTCCACCAACTCTTCTTCTTCTTTATTGATCTTCAAGATTCTTACATTCCTCTACTTCTATGCACAAAGCCACAAATCCAAATCCATGAGAGACAAGAGATTTGCGTGCACCTCGCCAGATCCTCCTTCCCCAGATTAGGTCAAGGAACAAAGTGAACTACAACCACTTTCACTTAGCCCTGCAAGTCTCACATACAGTATGCACTAATCATTCACAAATATTCACACTTAGAAACCTTCACAGGTTCTTGCATAAAACTAATCAGAACTACTTATTACATCGCTTAGATACTTATTTATATATTACAAAAGAGGCCTAAACATGGGTAAAGCCATGGGCTGACATCCCATACCCATTACATGAACCCTAAAAACCAAAAATCCTGCAAAAAGGGGCGAGATCCCGCGATCTTCGCTTCACCTAGGTGCTCCGTCTTCGACTAGCCTGTCGAAGTCCCAAAAATGGTCAAACACGACCAACGTTTCCACAAAAATTGGCCGAGGGCCAACATGAACCAACCAGGGAATTTCAAATGAAAGGATACAGGGGGCTCTAATAAAAACTAGTTAAGTTCTTAACCAACTTTTGCATCAGTCAAGCCCGATGTAGGAATAGAGATTCTACTTTCACCAGTAAGTCGCCATTTGTTGAGCACTCAACACACCCTAAAAATCCTATGTCAATTTTCACTTTTTTTTGGGTACCACTTGATATTTACTCTATCTGATTTGACTTCATTTCGAGAAATGTTTTGTCTCTTCTTATTATCATGACTCTCATGATCTTTTCAAGCTTGTTTGAACTTATGAAACCCCATGACTTAAAAGGCCTTAACACCTGAATAAAGAATCAACATCAAAAAACACTTCATCTGATACGTCCAGATTCAACATCGGAAGGAATTCAAAGGAGGAAAAGAGTCACTCAAGAAACTTCAGTCACCGAGCTTCGATCCCCATCGGCATCGGCAAAATGAAGTTTTTTTTTGCATCAAAATATTGCATAAGGATATCGCCGATAGATGATTCCCCTTCAACATCGGTAAAAGACGAGGGGAATAGATGTTAACAAATAAATAAAGATATTGTCGATAGACGATACCCAACATGCTTATTGGAATAGGGGAAAACCTAAAGGGATCGCAACAAACATTCTGACCGCGCTAAATGATATCCCCGATCGTCGAACCCTGATACATCTTCGGCGTCGATTCTTTTTGAGGTGGCTAATTTGAAGAAAGAAATTTGTAGGCTTATCGCCGATCGCTGATCACTGATCCTAGATACGTTTTTGGCACCGTAAAGCTAAGGCTCTTTTAGGATGAATAACTTAAGAAAAGTCCCGACTCTGATTAATACATGCGAATTAGGTCATCGGTCTTCAACGCCACATGTATTTTCTAGATTGGAGAACCATACAATCTAGTTTTACCCAAAGTCATTCTTGGTTCCATAGGTCCAAGTCACATCTCTGAGTCATATTTTCCATGAAAACATTGTATGATGATATTGATCAATGTTGGACATTTTGCAAGGGACATCGACGGAAACGTTCATAGCGTATCCCCGATACCCGATCCACCCACTGAGAAAGCGATATGATGGGACGTTTTAGCGTTATATATGATCATATTTTGAGCATTTAAAGAGCTAATTAATACCAAATCCCACATTAGTTTCTACCTCATGAGCCAATCAAAATTTCTGTTTAAAATCACCGATAGACTACATCACCCCCGCGCCTCCGCCGTCAACCCACGATGAATTTAAGTTGTAGAGATTCGGCGACAAATTTGTTTAAATTTCACTCATCACTTGAATTGAATGGTTGATGCGACATGGTAAGTTATTCCTTGGTTTAAATTCACTTGAGCCATTGTAAACATAATCATTCTGTGCGCAAGGAAATTCATAGCATCTAGATAAGCAAGATGAATAATTCGAAGGCTGCAAAGATTCTGTGAGTATCAAAATAACAAGATTTTATCAAGCTTCACAGGTACGTATCCAAGTCTGTAAATTTTACATGGCTACAATTATATGTTGCTTATCCAATTTTATTCTTAACATAGTCTTTGAAGTTTTATTTTGATTGCTGGAACAATGCCTCTAAGAAATCCAACCATTAGACAATCATTGAGGGTGTCGAAGCTGAAAGAACCAGAGTTAGGTGAAGGCTCCTCCCTAGGGTGTTACACATTATTTTCGTCATCCCTATGATCGTTAATGATGTAAATCTATCTATTTCCTTCAGAGGGGTTAGTGGCCTGAGTTCCTAAAGAGAGAAGGGAGAAGAACTTTTCCTGAGAAAAGAAGTTACATTTTCCTATGTAAAAACCTTATAAAAAGGGAAGTTCGCAGGTTGCTATATAGGCAGGGTGTGAGAATGACCCATTCTCGCAGGTTTCACTATAGCTAGGGTGCGAGAATGACTGCATATGGGAAAAATGAATGTTTTCTCGAATCTTCTAGAAGGAGAAACTTCTATGGTGAGGTGGCATCCGAATGGTTTGGATCTTACTCGCTTTCATGATTTAGTGGGATCATCCTAACCTCCTCACCTTCTCCTCTTCAACTTATAAAAGGAGAGGAGTTCTCATGGAGAAAGTTAGCTTGGGTTAGCTTTTGTTGGTTCTTGAGCTTGTTAGCTTTGGTTGGCTTGGAATTATTAGCTTGGTTGGAATGGCTTTGAGATTTGCTTTGTCAAGATAGATTGTGAATATCATCATATCTATGCTCTCAGAATTCTTGGAGTCAAAGTGTGTGGGGAATGAAGGACAGTTGGAAGGGAACTTACGACATAAAGGCCATGGTTGTAATCTCTCTTTCACATTTAATATGATACCGTAATATGATTCTTTCCTATAAAGCTTGTTGTGTTTTATTGTATGATTCCTTGATCACATACATAGGTTTTT
>JZKD02S1170192.1:392739-413303 GCA_000966675.3 Picea glauca
TATTGTATGATTCCTTGATCACATACATAGGTTTTTATTGAGTTTATGCTATTTCTATCACTTTGGTTGGTTTGTGTTGTCTTGGTCTTGACCTCACGAGAGCACCAGAGCAAAGAAGGAGCAACAAATACCCTAGGAAGCGATACTAAGGTATGTTACTTGTTCCTTCCTACTAGTAAATTCAATATCTAAAACTTAAGGAAAGAGTCATGTTCTGGTGTGTTTTGTTCTAGATCCAGGTGAATCTAGGGAGATCGGTTAGTGTTCACACCTACAGATTTATCCAATAACATAGGGGTCGCAAAAAAATTGGGATACACATCAAGACCAGATCCTGTCATCAAAACATCAATGAAGAAGGCTTTCATCCAGCCTTCGGCCTTTGGAGATATAGAGGCAAGCACATGATCCAATATGGTGCTCCTGCACTGGGGGGAACTGTTTAACAAGATCAACCTGGAGGAATACCTGAAATATATACCACACATTGATCCAAATGTTAGAACACTCGACGACGAAATGTTCCGGAACATCCGACGGTCATACCTGCATATGGTGGTGAGATTAAATCCTATTTTTCCCTGTATTGAAGTCTTGAAGTGGTTCATCAACCACACAAGAACAAAAAAGAGTTTGATCAATGATGACAATGGTGATTGTGTCAGAGTATTTTTATCGGTGGAAGTTCAAAAGTATTACAAGCTTAGAGACCCTGAGGAGTGACTAAACACAGATTTTGTCGTACAATTCTAGGAGCGCCATGACACCAGCTGGGTAATGGCCTCATGGTGGATGGAGGATAAGAAATACACCAACCGAAGAACTAGCTGGTACTCAACGATGAATTTAAGGGAGCCATACATCTATTTGATGGCTCTCATCTGTCGATTATATGGAGAGAAGGACTGCTCCATATTTTCTGAGGCATGGATTCCCTTAGCTTACACAGTGGCTATCTTCAGGAGAAATTTCAACTAGGGATCCATAATTTCTAAAAAACTGAAGATATGTATACAACAGGCTCAGATGACGAAGGAGGGAGAGATACCAGTTTTCTACAAGGATTCATATTTTCTTGATGTCATGTGTGCCAAAAACATTTTCTCCGTCATGAATCTGAGCTGGCATGTTGCAGAGCTCTAGGTCCACATCTATTTCAACATCTTGTGGGAGAACATGTACACAAATTCTTACTCCCTCATTTGCGATGAATTCATCGCACGTATTTATTTCATTCTCTTTAAGAAATAATGCACGAGACTATCTGCTGAGGCCAAGAAAATGATTTCCAAAGTAGGCCACTGTTACTTGGATTAGCGTAACACCTACATCAGGGTGTTTAGGGCTACCAGAGCACCATATCTCTTACCAGTTCATGTACCAGACCAACTTGTAGTAGGATAAATATGCTACCAAACCATCTTTCAAGGCTACAATGCCACCCTGGTCAAGAACAAGAAGTGGGCATTCATTCCCTATGGTTTCCATGTAGGTTTCTACTTAGTTAAAGACACATCTCAAGCCAAACAAGAAGGGCTGAGCTAGCTCAAGTTCAGGTTCCAGACAAGCCCATTTCACAAGAATGATCCAAAGGGTCTGGTCTTGCAACATGCTTCACAAGTTTTGTCTTGTTGGTCGTACGCCCATGACAAATTTGAAGATGAAGTCTTCATGAAAAATTCCCAGGACTGGGATGGAGTGGTAGCAAGGATGGTCAACCCCAAAATGACTAGGTTTAGGACCATGATCCTGGATGAACATGCAAAAAACATAGAGAAATCGATTCAAGAGGCTCTCAGAAATAAGAGCGGTTGAAGAAACAAAGGTTCCCCCGATGGCCCCAGTGCAGGATAGAGGTTTCCCTATGACACATGATACACGGGAAAGGGGACTGCTGATGATAGAAAAAGCGCAATGAGTGATTGATCATCTACAAGATGACCCAAAAATCATAGTAATGATAGGGGCCACTGCCAAAAACCGAGATGAAAGATGTGCAGGCCGAAGAAACCTTGAATTAATATAAATTGATGAAATCACTAGCTTAGACAACCCTGAAATCACAATGCCATAGACTGGATCACCGGGGGATGTTTCAACTCAGCCAAACATAGTTGAAACATCAGGGAGAGAAAGTGCACCAAATCCTCTCCGTGAATTGATAAACATATATGATGATGAAGAAAGCCCGGAGGTATCCCTGGTGACTCTTGTACAGATCATAGAGGAAAAGGAGCCAGAGAAGGCATCTTCCCCAGCTCCTGATCCTCAAATTTGGAGCTCTTCACACAATGACTAGGAGGTCAAAAGTGTCTTAGGCACTGAACCACTCAATGTACCGGAACTCAAAAGGATAATCTGAAAAACAAGCCAAGGTTGGAGAACAAAAGAAAGAAGCTCCACAACAAGAAATCGATGTCTCAATGACCAATTATCAAGTAATTACCAAGCCTACCTCCGACGCCTCAATTTCAATCGGTACTCAAATTTCCAATGATCAAAAAACATAAGCTGGACCTTCAGAACACATGGAGGAAGTTTAAGAACCTAGTCTTGAACAAATATATACCATCGGGAGCCTGGGAAATATGCTCACTTGGGGAGATCAACAAATCCCTAAACCCGTGGATGAATTCATTGACATACATGCCATCTCTTATGACCGTAAAAGGAAATCTATCATATAGATAACCACCAAGAAGAGGAGGATCACTCTAGATCGCTCCATCCTCATCACCATGGAGGAAAATCTGATCAACACAGAGCATGCCAAGACATCTGAACTTATCAGTGTAGGGATGACAATCATAGATGCCACTCTGAAAATATAGAAAAGGGATTAAGAGGAGTTGGCTACTTCTCTGAAAGAATATGACCATTTGCACCACTTGGAGAAATATTACTAGGACACCACACATGCCATGATGTTCCTAAGGAATGAATTCAAGGAGGCCTACAAAAAATTTACAGATGAACGAAACCTATTCACTGCAAGGATAGTCATGATTCAAGAAGACACCCTCATGCATTGGCAATGTCCAAGGATATGGAGAGGTGGTATGAGAAAGAACACCAAGCCGTGGAAAGGATCGATTATATCAGCGCGGTGCAACAAGGCCGAGATGCCGAAGAGCACAACATCCAGGTGATAAGAGAAAGTAGCATCGACCACATAAGGAAATCATCCAAATATTGGGTTAAAATGGCTCAGGAACCTCATCGGTCAATCCAATAGAAATGGGCCAAGTGCGAGAAAATATGGACCGAGATCAACTAGGTAATGAGAGACATCGAACTCCTCGAATTCGGCACACCCGATGAATTTGTTGACTTGCATGACATAGTCAAATCACATGTCGAAAAGGACTCATCATGGGTCGAGGAAATAGCAAAGTTGGTAGACATGGCGCCATGATAGGTGCAACAGTTCATGGAGCACCCAATTAAATATCGAGCCATGTTGCAACAATTAAGTGCTAGAATAGTCAAGTATTGGGCACATGAAGAAGAGATAAGAGAGATTCTTTCATCCCCAATGGAACAACATAGATTCCCATATGCTAACACATGTGAGGATCTCTTCGTCAAGTGGTCGAAATATGAGAAGAGTCATCCACTCAAATGAGATCATTTGATGACTTTTTGAAGATTGATAGGAGAAAGCACCATGTGGCGAGTTTTGTTTTACTTATCTACACTTTAATAGTTATTTTTAGTTAGTAGTGTGTTATAAATAGGAGGATTGACCTATTATCAAAGGTCAATGGTTGTTGCAAAGACCCTAATTTTTTGGATCTGTTAAGAACTATTTTGGAGCTGCCTTAATTGAGAAGTCTTGTTTAGGACCAGAGACAATTTTGTGTTTTCATCAAAAGTTTGTATGATTGGGTGTGGAGAATAATTATTTCCGATTTCATCTCATGAATGTATGCTGTAACGAGTAAGAGATTCTAAATCTGTTGATAAGTTATCTGATTCAATGTTTTATAGTTCTTATCATTAATGATGAAAGTAAATCATTGTGTTAATATTTTTTTTGCTGTCATTTATCGCATGCATGTTTTCTTCTAATAAATTGTGTCTCAGTTAATGATTTGAACACCAGCAGGTTAATGTATTATTACTAGGCCTATGGTAGAGAATCATTGTCTACATGCTAGAGTGAAAGGGTTATCCCAAGCTCAACTTTCTCTAGTAGTTAGGTTTTCCCACCTTGTTACCCAGTTGGTTTATACTGGCTCTTATCTTGTATCGATCCCACCTATAAGAGAAAATACAAAAGAGAACGTCTGAATTGAAGGAGAAACTTTCACTAGAAAATGTAAATCCCATCAATTATTTGGCCGGATCGCAAGATATGGAGAACCATTCCACCCTTAAACGTTGCAGAGTCTAATTGGGCCTCGTTGGCAGGTTTGGTTCCTGCTTTTGAGTTAAAGGGATTTAGGACCCCTTAACAACACCTTCTTCTCATCAAGGTGCTTGGATTTCTTAAGATGTTCTAACCACATAGCTTCCTTTCCTTGCAAGTGGTAGTTTATAATTCTTGTTTCTACCATGGAGGGATAATCATGCAGATGGAAATATTTCTTCATTTCCAACAATGAGGCCTCTTCCTCTTTTTCCTTCCCATTCTCACCATTAAAATGTTTTGGCTTGATTTTCCTAAGGTCACCTATCAATATTTCTACCTCATGTCTCCTCCTATGCCTCTTGAATAGAGACACACTTGGGCTTCTCCCTGGTCCTAAACTTCCATGATATCTCCTAGTGTATTTCCCTAGGAAATGATGACACTTGATCATACTTCTTTATTGTCTGTCATTCCCATGCTAATATCTTCTGCTATGGGATCTGGATGATATTGCATGTCTAACACTATTTGCTTGTTTTGGTTGATTTTACCACTTGAACCCAACACTTGGAAATTAGCTCAAAATAAAATAACTTTATCTACTAAAAGCACATCTGAGTAATCAACTAAACATGCAGCAGAAGAATAAGCTAGGAAACCAAATCAAGAACACATAAACACCAATATTTTTGGGTAGATACCCCTAGAAAAACCCTGGAGGGAAAAACAGTGTTGAGAATGATTTTATTATGATAAAATAAGGGCTCCCGTAATAGGGATAATGGACCACTGAGAGAAATACAATTGCAGACAAACCTAACAAAGTATAAACAACTGTATGAACCATAACTACACACTTTTCTAGGTGTGCATGACTTTGCTTTATAAAACCCGCATATGTATGTGGTTGTCTCCATTGAGACCCATGTACATTTACAAAAAACTTGTATGGAAAGATCTGTATGACACAACACTCTCCTGTGACTTCCTCTGATTGAAACTCACTCGTGCTTGTTATGTTCTCTCTTCTTCTTGAGCTGATCTTTAGATGGAAGTCTTTCTCCACCTATCAAAGATATTGAATCATAATCCTTCATGAACCAATACTATGTGTCGACTCCGTCAACATATTTCAAGTAAAAAATGTCAAGTGTCTTCCTCCTTCACCCTAACCTTTCTTTTATAATCGTGAGTTATAATCTATTTCTAATCTCAAAAGTAATTGATAGATGAGATTACTTGTCACACTGACTTGACATTTAGAAACATGCTAATTACTTTTAGCACTTTCCTTAAATAACTCAATTAATAATTACATAATTAATTAATACAAATAATTTACTTTAATAATTCCTTTAATTAAAGTAAATTTGAGGATAGAAGGCGTTGGATGGTTTCCACACATCTAGACACATATACCTATGTGGAAATACATGTCTGATGCTAACACTAGCATCAACACTCCCTCTTAGAGAGAAAGGTATTCTGCACCACTCCAAGTCTATATCTAAATAATACAAACTTCCCTTGCTCCAGGAGTTTGGTTAGAATATTTGCAACCCGGTCATCTGTGGAAATATACTGAAGCTTCACTACTCCCTTCTGGATCCTATCTCGAATGAAGTGGTATTTGATTTCATTATGCTTGGAACTGTCATGGAATATTGGATACTTCGAGAGTTTGATACACATTTGATTATCACAGTATATCACTGTAGGCTTCAACTCCTGATCAAATAAACTTGTAATTATTTTGTGAAGCCAAATGGATTCACAAATAGCCATACTCACTACCATTTACTTTTCCTCTATTGAAATCAGTGCTACAAAAGTATTCTTTTTTCTGAACCAAGTAATCATTGTTGATCCCAAACTGAAGCTATACCCTGAGGTTCTCGTTCTATCTATTGCACTCCTTTACCAATATGAGTATGTATATCCCTACAACTCAACTCCATCTCCTACAATATACATCAATCCATACTCCACTATACCTCTTAGGTACCTGAGAACATGTTTTGTTGCTATCCAATGCACCTACCTTGGTTCCACCATGAACAAACTAAAGGTGTTCACAACAAAAAAAATATCTAGCCTGGTGTTGACCAAATAAATCAAGGACCCTATCAACTTCTTGTATATTCTTTGATCTTCCAACTCTAAATATTAAGTGAACACCTTCTTCATATTGGTAATCATAGGTGTAGCCATTGGTTTACAATCCTCCATCCTAAATCTCCTCAAGATCTCAACTACATACTTCCTTTGTCCAAGGAATATATCTCTTGATACCTTCCATACCTCTAACCAATGTTTTTATTTCAAACCACATAAATCATAACTTATCAAACCATTTGGCGACCAAACCCTATTTGTAAAAAAATGTATCATTAATCTTAGGTGATAATCGATTGATTTCTTGTTACTTTCTTTAAAATTTGGCAACAACACCATTCTATTAGTGTCACACGTGCATCATTGACAATAATTAACAAAAACAACTTATGAAATAATATTTAGAGAAAAAAAAACAAAATTTCATATCAATTAGAGGGAACTTACAACAACTAAAAAATGGCAATGGAAAATGTCTTTAAAAATACATGGAAAACATTATACACACTAATATACAACATGATATACCACCTCCATGTTGAAAGAAGTGAAAAAATAATAGAAGTAATAACAACATTTTCTTTTCCTATATAAATTTACACGACTTCAATTGAAAATTCATGGTTTTCCCAAGAGTAGTTGCTACTAGCTAATCATCTATATGTAGCGAATATACCCAAGAAATTGGGATGCATAGTCATTGATTTGGCGAAAATATTAAGAAAACCTATTATATATTCATGGAAAATGTTTATATTTAGGTGAAAAATATAAGTGTATGCATAACTGTAATCATAAATTAGTCTATTATTTTTTTCATTTTTAATGAAAAAATGAAAAATATAAGCCTAAATTTCTTCCAAAAAATTGAAATTTAGTTAAATTGGAGAAATTTCGCTTAAAAAAAAACATTAGCTCTAACCCCAAGAAATAATTCATCAAGCCAATGTCCTTGATTTTGAACTCACTAGCTAAATCCACTTTGCACCCCACAATAATCTCTTCTTCACATGTGAGAAAAAAATCATCAATGTACAAAACCAAGATGAGAGGATCCTCTCCAACAAGTATGAAGTACAAGTTAGAATCCACCTCACTCTTGGTAAAGCTCATACTTTGCAAGTATCTGTCAATCCTAGAATTCCATACTCTAGATTCCTGTTTGAGTGCATACAAGGATTTCTTAAGCATACACACATGAGACTCCCTACCATGTACCTCAAATCCCTAAGGCTGATTTATGTATACTTCTTCCTCAATGATCTCATCGAGGAAAGATTTTTTCACATCCATCTAATGTATCCTCCACCTCATAAATCAATAAATATAAATAACAACTAGAATAAAAAAATACTTGGAAACTTGATAAAATGTCTCCTCGTACTTCACTCTCTCTTTCTTGGAGAAACCTCTCATCAAAAACCTCACTTTTAACTTCTTAATGCTACCATTTGCAGCATGCTTGATATTATAGATCCATTTGGAACTCACTACTAACTTCCCCTCTAGTCTTGACACTATGTCCTAGACATCATTCCTCATAATAGAGGTGTACTCCTCTACCATGGCATCATGCCATACCTACTGATCTATTTATTCCTAAAAAATGGAAGGCTCCACATCAATGTTGCTACTCATAAGTGCCATATAGTTGAGAAAATTCTTTGAAGGCCCATGCTCTCTGATGGCACTCTTAGGAGACTTACTAGAATCCATCAATGTCTGTAATAACAAATTGGGTCTCCTAACAAGACTGGAAGGGAATAAATTCTCCTCCCAACCTAAATTCTAAACTATTGATTGTTCCTCATCCTTCGAGGCCTACTGCTCCACATCCTCTATCACTACTGATGAATCCTGTGTAATCCTAGATGCCAAGTTCTCCTCAAACATAACAACTGTCTTATGTTGTGATAAAATGAATATCATAGAAGACTTTTAGGTCTCACTATACCCCACAAATACACCCTTCTATCCTAAAGTATATAACTTTGTCCTCTTCTCCAAAGGCACTTGGATGTAAACTGGACAACCAAAGATCCTCAAATGACCAATCTCTGGTTTCACTCCTAAGAATTCCTCCTTCAGAGTCTTGTCCCCCAATATCTCATGAGGACTCTGTTACAAATTATTTTTGTCACCCCAGTGATCCATTGACAACATGTGTTCATGTTCCCAAAAATAGCCTTTCTTCTCAAAAACCCTATTAAGGAAGGTCGTCGTAGGTTGCACCATATGTAGGATGCGACGATCCATGATTGTCGCCCCATACCCTAAAGATGGGTTGCAATGTCTCTGCAAGCTTCTGTACAGCTAGGGTACAACGATGTCAAAAGACTAAGAAAATGTTAAGTTTCACGAAAGTTCTAGAAGTGGATCTTCTAGAAGGTGAGGTGGCGTTCATATGGTTGGGATCCTACTCACTTCTATGATTTGGTGGGATCATCTTGATCTCTTTAACCATATATATTTCCCTATATAAACAAGGATCTCTCATGGAAAAGGTTAATCATAGAAGGTTTATTCAAGGCTAAGATTGTATGGAGAGTTTTGCATTGGATCATTCTTGAGAGCCTCAATTAAGTTGATCAAGTCATTGTGGATCTTCTTCATTCAAGATTGGAGCAAGTGTGTGTGTTGGAGAAAAGGGTCATTGGAAGGGGACCTTGAAACATCAAGGATTTGGTTGTAATCTCCACTTTCACTTTAATATAATAACAATGATATTCTTCTTTCCCATAAAACTAGATTTGTTTTATTGTATTATTCCTTGATCACATACATAGGTTCTCGTTGAGTATATTATTTCTTTAACTTTGGTTGGTTTGTGTTCCCTTGTAGATTCAATATCACAGGAGAAATGTAGTGGAGATAAGATGACAACGGTAAGAGGAGGCGATATTTAAATGGTATGTTTCCCATCTCTTGTTAGATAGCAAACTCCATGATTAGAGATTAAGGAAAACATCATATTTTGTTCTGTTTTGTTCTAGATCTAGGTGGATCTAGGGAGATATGTTTATGTACGCATTTATCGATAAGTCCCATAACAAAATTGGAGATCATACTGGGGATACAACCTCATTTTTATTTTTTTCTTCCCATTTTCCTTTGGCCTTCCTTCCTCTGATTAATTTCACTCTTTCCGTCTATGGGTGATCCATCTAGACTCCCTCGGTTTAGAAGTTCAGTTAAATTTTTTGTCCTTCTCCCAATTTTTCTTTATGTACAGAGATCACCACACTCTGTCTCATTGACAGCCTACGAAGACCTTACACATCACACTCTGCTTGACTTTTCCAGTGCGACGATGCCACATTGTGTCTTGATATAAGCCTGCAATGACCTCAACTCGTCGCACTGTGTCCCATACCTAGCCCGCAACGACTCCTGTAGAATTTGTTGGAGTGGGTCAATTTTCCTTTTACTACCCAAATTTTCCTTAGTTGCCTGGGGTGAACTTCTTATGCTCATGTTTGATTGATTGCCGAGTTTAAAGCTTGCATGTGATTGGTTTTCAGTGATTGAAAGTCTTTCTTTGCATTGGAAAGTTTTTACTTGTGCTCATTGTCACAAGAATATAATCTCAGATCTTGATTTGGGTTCTTGTTTGAAAAATAGTGTTTAGTTTTCATGAAGTTTTGGATTCATTTAGTTTTTCAGATTGGTTGTTGATTAAGAAATAATTTTTTCTTACTATGTCAAAAGGTTGTCTTGTTTTTTCATTTTTGTCTATGTTATGAATTTGATTTGGGAATTGTGTTGAGAATGTCCTGATTTTCTTGGATCACATTTTCCTTTCGTTATCACACCTTTGATTTTGTTTTGAAAAGGAAGAACTGAATTTGTTTATTCTTTTTAGTAATCTTTCATAAGAAAATTGTTACAATCGAAATATCTGTTAAAGAGAAGAATTGGAAATTTTTGTAGTTCATGATTGTTTGGAATTGTACTCATTCAAAATTCAGAAATTGCAATTTGTATCTTGTTGTACTTCAAAAGAAATACCTTCTCTTTACTGTAAATAGAGTTCATTGAATTGAAAAATTGCACATTCATCTCTTTTTGAATTTTTATTGGGTCAAGGTTTCAACATCATCAGTTTCATCTTCATCTCCCTTTTTTGAGTAAACAACAACCTATAAAACACAACATAAATTTAAAATTTGTTAGCAAATTTTATTTTCTAGGGATCGTTTTCACCAACATTAGCTAGGATAGTGCTTTGGAATAGGTTGTAAGACACATTATCCAAATCATCAAAACACACAATAACATCTTTTGAATAGGGAGAGTTCAAATCCAATTGCTACATTTTGTCCTGGGAAGCCCTTCTCACACAAGGGTCAAACCTGAGGTCGCATTGAGACAGGTAGAGTTACTCACCTTTCTTTGTTGGTCTTGGTGTAAATATTGCACGTATTATTGGGGGTCACTTGAAGGTATACCCACAATTATGAGTGGAAGCCTTTCGAGCTGATTTCGAGATAGATACCTTGCCTTTGCGCATGGATCGGATTGTCGACTATTTCCCCAGGCATCAATATTTTAGTTGGTATCATTAGTAGCCTATCTCTCTAGGGTCTTTACATGAGGTGATTGTGGAGAGGCAAGTCTTCACGTTACATGTAATTGATGTTGGCCAAACTCACTCGGGCTCCTTGGAGGGTATACCCATGATTATGTGTGGGATCTTGCACCATGGTGTAAGTCAGTTAAGTAGGTTGTCAATGTAAATTTTCCACCCACTTATCCCAACCCCTTCTTGTCTTGATTTCATGACGTTGGATTTCATCACCAACTAGTGACATCAAAATAAGAAGGTTTGTTTTCTTGGTTTGATTCTTACATTTTATTAGTGAGTGTTGTTTTGTTTTCTCTAGTTGGCCATAGATTTTTTCCATTCTTTATTTGGTCCAGCCAACATTGGCCTTCGTCGTTCATGTAGGATGCAAGGGCTACCCCTGGAAGATCTAGAAGGTTAGCAACCTTCGCTTCCTAATTCACTAGAAGGCTCTCTTCATGGAGTAGTCAACAACAAAGTAGCTTTTGAAGTTGGAAGCACACACTCTTTGCAATGATTTTGAATTGTTTTGGATTCCTTAGAAGCTTTCTGACTTCCCCAAATCTGTTGTTGAGTATTAGAAAAGACGCACGTATACTTTGGATGAAATCATCTGGAGAAATTGTTGTTGTTGATAATACTAAAATACCTATTGGACCTAATGCAGGATTTGGTGTAGAAGATCCACATTTTCACAATGAATATTTTAGGACCCTGACTCACACTGTTGGAACTTCTAATCCTAGTTCTGCCCCTTTGACAGTATGTGATATTTACGAAAACCTAGGAGCAAGTCCTGATCAGCCTATGGCATCACAAATGCCTGAGATGTCCATTACCTATACGGTGCCTTTAGACCATTTCACTGGTACTACTAGTAGTGTCACCACTGTTTCAGACCAATTATTGGTTGGTTCTCACTCGATTCTTCCTCTCCAGATCGCCCATTCTATTATGGTCCCACGAGATACCATGATTTCTATCGGAAATGTGGTTGTCACCCAAGCTCCTATTGGGACATCACTTCCATCTAGACCTAATCCATCACTTACCCTTGGGTATAGAGCTCTGAATACTTCCATTTCTATATCTACCCAGGTTCCATCCAGAGGTTCTGGTATTTTTGTTTCTCCTAGGTATAACGATTCAAGTCAGTTTGTTCCTACACCTGCCCAAATACTCTCTGGAGGGCCTTATGTTCCTCCTACACCTAATTTGTTAGGAGGATCTGACCATCCTAGCCCTAGTGGCTCCAATCCAGTTGGAGGCACAAGTCTTCCCATCACATCTGGTTTCCATATTCCTGTTGGAGGTCAACCTCAAGATGGGGGGAAACCTCAATTTTGGGGACAACCTCAAATTGGGGAACAACCTCAACTTGGGGGGAAACCTCAATTTGGAGTCCATAATCCAATTTATGTACAAAATGAACATGTGTTACAAAATCAACCTTGGAATCTTCCTTTCCAAGGAAATCTACAACTGTCTGGGGGGAAACATCCTAAAGTCAATTCTTTTGTACCCCCTAGCCTCGGTCAACCATATCCAGGTTCTTTGAATCCCACTTGGGGTCAAAACTTGCAATCTCATGTTCCTTTCCAAGGGAACATCCCTAATCAACCCAAACCTATGGGATATATGCCTCAAAATCATCCACAACTGAATCTATCAAGATTTTCTAAGTATATGGAGACTGCGTATGGTCCTACTGCTATACCTACGGGGCTTCCCCCTAAAAACTACTAGTTTCCTCAAGTGAATCGACAGTTGCATTTTCTATCCACTTTGGGTTTACCAGATTTGTCTAGGATTTGGAATGATCGTATTCTATATTCTCCTTATTGTCTCGTCATACTGGCTAAGTTACCATTCGACATTCCTAAATTTGACGGTCGAGCCGGAGAGGATCCAAATAATCATTTTATGGATTTTCATCTGTGGTGTTCATCCAACTCCTTGATGGATAACTCCATCAGATTACGAATTTTCCAAAAAACTCTCACGGGTTCAGTGGAAAAATGGTACATCAAGTTATCGCGAGGATTATTCAATGACTTTAATAGCCTAGCCATATCTTTTTTGACACATTACCAGTTACTGATTCGGTACGAGACATGAACCAAAATTTTGAGTTCTTTTAAACAAACCTCATCCACTCATATTTCTGATCACATCCATGAGTGGAGGAGGAGAAAACGTTTGATCAAAGTTCCTCTTCCTGATCAACTATTGGGTGAGTGGTTTACCAAATCACTCATTGGAACTATATCTTGTGATGTCTCCATGGGTGGTGTTGTCACTGAAGAGAAGGCGATTACTCATGCTTAGTATCTAGATCTCATTTATTCGCAAATGGGAACACTTTATGATTTGATCCCTGACTCTCCTCGTCCTTCCACAAACCCCACCCCAACACCCCCCAAAAATTCTCATGCTATTGACGGTGTGATCGACACCTTTCATGATGAAGCTCAATCCACACATGTCAGTCACACTAATCCTAAATCTAATAATTCTAATGCACAAAATACTCCTACTCCTTCCACCAGTAAGACTGTCGAAGTTAATTCTGTTCAATCTGTGCCTACTGAAAAGAATCAGAATAAAAAGAAAGGGAAGGGTAAGAACAAGGGGGAAAAAAATAATAGTCCACAATATGATAAATCCAAAAAGAAAACTGCTGATGAGAACGATAAATGTAAGCCTCGTTACCCCTGTCTGATTTGTGGTGACGATCATTACACAAAAGATTGTCCGAGATGCACCGAGGTTACTAAGTTCCTCCAAGGGACCAGGAAACCTCCTACACCCGACATTTTGTCACAACCTTTCCCTTCTCAGCAACAATGCCAAATGGTCATTCATGACCAAGATTCTCCTTCTACCTTATCTTACGTCCTTATGTGTACTAGTGATTCTAAAAAGAACAAAGTTGAAATCATGAATCAAGCCAAGGATTAATCTCCGTCAAAAGAGAAAGTTGATGATATACCACCTTCTTGTTTCAAACTTCTCCTCCAAATTCACCTCCAAATGGTCCTCTTCATCTCGAAAGACCGGGTCTTGATACAATTCTTCACCCCCTTCCAAAGGGCATTGTTCGAAAGTCTACATTCAACCCTCACACACGTACTGCCCAAAACTACAGTATTGTACAAGATCTTGTGCAAGCACCCTCCGCGATGTCATCTCTCAAAGTCCTTCAAAGTTGTCCTTCTCAACATAAGGCACTTTTAAAATTCATTGGTGGAATTGATCCCACAGATACCAATTTAATAATCTTTGACTTGGAATATCATGTTCCAAGGCTTCCTCCTCAGTTAGCATTTCAGATCCAAGTTGTTGTTGAAAACAAGAATATCTGTAGAATTGTTATTGATGAAGGAGACTCAACTTGTGTTATGTTCATTACTTGTTGTAAAGCTATTGGCTTTCCTACCCTCACCTAATCACACAATACACTTAAAGCCTTCAGCGGTAAAGGTTTTAAGCCGTACAATGTTCTTCCGTCATTGTCTATTACATTGGAAGGTAAATAAGTCAATGTCGAGGTTGAGGTATTCAATGCACCTCTTGATTATAACCTTTTTCTTGGTCGTAGATGGATTGATTCCATGCGTGCAGTTGTGTCTACTCTTTTCCATGTGGTATGATTCCCGCACCAAGGAAAGGTCGTTACTGTTGACCAGCTAGCCTTCTTTAATTCCAATTCCCATACTAACAATGTTTCTTTCATCTCAAAGACACCCCCTACTTATGAGAATGTATGAGTGGGTCTTTTGAAAGATTCAACCTTGATGGGTACATTTCCAATCCCACCACCCAATATTTCCCCCCCTTTTATTGCCTCTATTAACATGATATCCACCATTGTTCATGAAACCCCTGAGTTATATGACCCATGGGTAGTAACTAACCCTAGTGACTACCTTCGTTACAGTGAAAAGATGCCTTTAAGTCTAGTCGAATCCACTTAAAAAGATATTCAATTGGCAACCCCCACTCCCCCTTCTCTTTATGATTCATCTCTCGATCCGTTCCAGGAGGTATTTCCTACTGATGAGATGATCATGTCAGTCATGTCTACAAAAGACACTCCCTGGGAAGATGGCCATCATCACTCCATTATCTTCCTAGAACGTGATACCATAGAGAGTTACCAATAGATTTCGACTCCGTCGACCGTTGTTGTTATTTATTTAGTTCCTGAGTCAACACACAATGTCTTGTACGAATGGAACTTGAGTAAAATTTCACCTACCATCCCTCTCGACATATACATTAAATCCGACATCATAGAGAATGTTCATATTGGGGCCTCATGTTCTACTGATAAGGTCCACACGTATAAATCCCTTTTCCAAGAATTTTGTGATGTTTTCACCTGGAGTTACGAAGAGATGTCGGACATTGATCCTGATATCATTGTGCACAAGATTAAGACATACCCAAATGCTAAACCTATTTGGAAACAACTTCACCCAGTACATCCACACAAAGTTGTTTCCATCAAGCTTGAAGTTGGAAAACTTCTTAAAGATGGCTTGTCTATCCCATGTATTTGACTGATAGGGTATCCAATCTAGTTCCAGTGAATAAAAAACAAGGTACCATCCTTGTTTGTGTAGATTATAGGGACATAAACAAGTCTTGTCCTAAGGAAAATTACCCAACCCCTTTCATTGACCAAATCATTGACGAATGTGCTAGCAATGGAATCTTCTCTTTAATGGAAGGTTTCTCCAACTATAATCAAATTAATATTTTACCCACGGACCAACACAAGACCTCTTTTATTTTCTCTTGGGGAGCCTTTGCCTACCATAAATTACCCTTCGGTCTCAAGAATGTTGGCATGACTTTTCAACACGCTATGTCTTATGCTTTCCATGATATTAATTACATTGTGCAACCCTATCTTGATGATCTACCGATGCATTCCATGCATCGTCAAGATTACCCGACACATTTAAGGGCCATTTTCCTATGGTGTCGTTATTATCATATTCACTTAAACCCACACAAATTTTCTTTTTGTGTGGATTATGACCGACTTCTTGGTTTTATCGTGTCAATACATGAGATTCAAGTAGACCCCTTGAAGGTTGAGGCTATCCTTAATCTACCTCCTCCTTCCACACTACACCAACTCCAAAGTTTGCAAGGGAAGGAAAATGTTTTATGCCGTTTCATCCCCAATTATGCTGAATTGACGAAAGGATTCACTCGGCTACTCAAGAAAGGTTACGAGTTTGTATGGGATGATATTGCAAACAAATCTTTGAATATTTGAAACTTGCCTTAACCCATATACCATTACTATTTCCCCCTAACTATAGCCGAGATTACTTCCTCTACTTAGCTGCTTCAGACTCTACCATCACTATGGTATTATTCCAAGAGGATGATTCGCATGACGAACATGTGATATACTATTTGAGTCAGAGTCTCACGAATACTGAAACCAAATACCTACATGTAGATAAACTGGCCTTGGAAGCTGTTCAAACTATCCAACATTTTCGCCATTATATCTTATTACGCAGAACCACTGTGATTTCCGATTGCAACCCCATGCAACTGTTGAAATTACTAAGACAACTGAGAGGGGGGGGTGAATCAGTTGTTATTGTGCTTAAATTTTTTTAAGTCTATTAAAACATTCTTAATCTTTCTTCAAGTGATCATCAATGTTATACAACATATGGACAACATAAATAATGAGTATCAGTCACACATAAGATATACACAGAGATAGATTTTCACGAGGAAACCCATAAAGGGAGAAAACCTCTTCTCTTCAAAATGATAGGCAGTATTTTAAGTTCTGTACATCATCTATAATTGAGCACCAACTCAATGTGAGGCTACTACCTCTGTTTTACAAGCTTTAACTTGTTTGAGAGCACCAACTCTCTAGTTTCTCTAACACCCACTAGAAGGAATCACCAACTCCCTGAGTGTTCCAACACTGACTTGATGGAAGCACCTACTTCCACTTATACAAGCACCAACTTGTTTGAGAGCACCAACTCTCTGGTTTCTCTAGCACCCACTAGAAGGAAGCACCAACTCCCTGAGTGTTCCAGCACCAACTGGATGGAAGCACCAACTTCCAGTTACATAGGCTCCAACCTATATAACAGAGAACACTTGTTCTCCCTTGCACCACCCTACCACCCTAGTTTCTATGGCTGCAACTAGATGGAAGCTACAACTCCGTGTGTTCAAGTACCCACTTGAACCTCTGAGGACAACAGTCCTCCCTAGCACCTCCCAACCACCCTAAAATATAAAAATTTTCTTTTTGTGAATTTATTACAGTGATTCAATAGTTTTCATTTTCTTACCAGGCTTATCACTGTTTAGCTATGCTGCTCTGCTCTGCCTGCATCAATGTCTCCATTCTTGCATCCTCTTCATCTTTCTGATCTTATCCACTGTCTCAGCATGAACACCTTGGATTTATCTTCTTCTCATAGATATGCATCTTTGATATGTGCACTTTTTGCTCTCTTCCACTATTCTTTTATATTCAACTTTTGTTCCTCATCTCTGTGTTTTCTTTCCACTGCACATACTGTAATGTTACCTTTCTACAGTTCAATTCATTTATCACTCGACATAGCCACCCACGCACAGTCACATCATATATATTTTATCCACTTCCTCTTCGGTTACACCTTGAATCTTCTTGGGAAAAAATGCCTTAGCAAATGAATCGCCAACCGTCCAAGAACCATGAGTTAGTTCTGCTAACTGAATCGTAACTGAACAATTAATCATAAATATCAACAATATCCCTTCGATCAGATGTTCAAATAACCATCACTGTTGGATTAAATCCGCAGGGTATTGCGTTTATTTTTCCATTTCACATTTTGGCATTTCGACATTCCTGTGGTGAAGAGTCTCGACTCTTCATGTTACGATCACCAAAAATTATCTTAGCTTGGTGTTAGCTACTCCCTCTCACATGACCACTGAAGGTGACCACAACCTACACCAAAAGGTGTTTTCTGCATTTCGACATTTCAACATTTCGACATTCCTGTGGTGAAGTTTTTCGACACTCCAACTCCCGGTATCCGAAACCTACACCAAAAGGTGTTTTTCACATTTCGACATTTTGGCATTTCGGCATTCCTGTGATGAAGTTTTTCGACACTTCTTGATTAGGGGATCAAATTTTGCTCAAAAATTCAAAGTGCTTGGAATCACTTCAAATCGAACAAGAGCGTAGGCCTCATTGTTGCAAACCCAATGCAACTCGTTTCGTCTCAAACGGATGTAGGGAGTGAGAGATATTGCGATCTGTTCGAATCGTCAAATAGGCAAAAAAAAAGGACGTTGACTGTACAGTCCGTACATTCCGTATAGGCTGACGTGGCAGGACCATACGACCATACGCTGATGTGGCATGTGATGACATGGCAGATTCTAATTGGTAGGTGTGGTCGAATCGGAATGCGACATGTGGCATCATTTTGGTCGATGGTAAGGTGCCACGTGGCCCAGTCATGGGCTGCCACGTGACACCCTGGTATTGGCTGTTGGTTGTTGTTTTAAAATTGTATGGGGTCCGTGGGGGTCGAACCCCGGACCTCCCTTTAGATCTATGTGTTGGTAGAGTGTGGGCTATCACTAGCCCACACGTTTTTGCTTATTAACAATATGGTTTTAAATATATTTCAAATCAATTTATGTAACGGTCGACGCGGGGGTCCGGGCTGGGGCTTAGCCCTAGCCCCCAGTCACACTTGTGCTACATACGACCATGCCCTCCATATTAGTGCATGCGCGGGGGTTTTTAAATGTAGCCCATGGATATATGCCTAACCACATGTGACCACAATCGGGAGCGCGCGGGAATGTTCAAAATGGTTTTAACATTTAGCCCTTTTTACAATGCGCAAGGTCAGATGGCCTTCATGTGCCCGAGTGCTAGGCGGTTAGGGGCTGGCGCACCCATAACCATCCTACAGTTCACACCATTGGTGCGGTTGTGTCCAGTTCTAGGTTTTTGCGCTTAAATAAGCATGTGTGCTAGGTTCATGAAACAAGGGTGCGATTTGTAGATGCAAAGACAACAAGCTTGAAGAAGGGACTTCCAAGAAGCATAACTTCTTCGTTTTTTGGCCAAACGAGGTGCCGAAAAAGCCCAGCTAGGGGTTTTTGGATGCTTTGAAGCCATTGGAGCAGTCTGTTGGTCAATTTGAGCATTGTAAAGCATGTTTTTGAGCACTTTGAACAATTAATAATAATGATCCATTGGAAGCTGGACCAGGAGATGTAGCCCAAGAGAGGGGTGAACTCCTTTATCAGTTGCTGTGTTTATGTTCTTATGTTCATTGATTATGCTGCTATTTATTTTTGTATTAAATGATTAAATCCTTTTAATATGTGTTGCAAAGTTGATCCATTTTCTTTTAACACATAAACTTTACTTGCAAATATTTTCAAGATTTCAAGTCTTCTTCATTTTTAGATCAAGTTGGTATCAGAGCACTGGTTTTTGAAGACTTGATTATTTTGAAAGTGTTTTGTTTCTGATGCTCACAAGGTTGAAACTCACAAGAGGAGAATGTCAAATTGTGGAGCCAAGTTCTCATCCTTCAAGGAGGAAGCATATACAATCACCTCAAGTTTCAAGGAGGCATTCACCAAGTATGGCTCATGAAGAAAGTCATGAACGTGTTCTTGTAGAAGATGAAGATCTTAGAAAAGATGTCATGGAGATGAGAGAGATGATGAAGATCTTGATGGAGAGGAATGCATTGTTGCAAGGTGAAGGCTCCAACCCTTCAAAGAATAAGGGAGATAGTGGTGACAAAACTCCAAATGGAAATGGAGGGAATGGTGCTTCTCCACCACCCTCTCCTCCATCTTCTTCTTCTTCTTCTTCTTCTACCAATTCAAGACCTTTTCCGAATTCTCCAAAGGGAAATGGTAAAACTCCTTCGAAAATTCCGTCGTTAAATCTTGATATTAAATTTGAATTGCCAATATACAATGGAGAAGTTAATGCTGAGAAGTTAGATAATTGGATACGTCAAATTGAGGTATATTGTAGAATACAAAAAATTCAAGATGATGAAACCAAAATTCAGCTTGCTTCGTTAAGATTGGATAGTGAAACACTCATTTGGTGGGAATCCAAGACTCAGGAGGACATGAAAAAGCATGGTAAAATTTTAATTTCTTGGAATGATTTTATTGTTGCAATTAAAAAACAATTTTATCCATTGGCATATAAGCAAAAGGCTACTATGAAATGGAAAAAGTTTATACAAGCTAAAGGACGGAGTGTGCAAAGCTTTACTCAAGAATTTAGGAGAAGAGCTTTGGTTTTGGGAGTAGATTTGTCCTCTCAAGAAACTTTACTCAAATACATTGGAGCTTTACATAGTTATTTTAGACATACTATACTCATGTTTAATCCTTCAAATCTAGATGAAGTTTGTGTTCAAGCTACTCATTTGGAAGCAAGAGGAAGGAACGACACTCATGAGGGTAACAAGAAGACTTTTA
>JZKD02S1170192.1:422609-436026 GCA_000966675.3 Picea glauca
ATAGCTGCTAATAAGTTTATCCCACATTTCTTTGGCAGTTTGAAGATGCATCACCTTTACAAACTCGGCTTCTGCAAGTCCATTCAATATAGCATTCATTCCCTTAGCATTAAATATAAATTCTAACTTATCATCCAGTCTCTACTACATCCCAAACATCAACACCTAAGGCCATTAGGTATGTTCTCATTCTAACCTTCCAAAAGGAAAAAAATGTTCCATCAAACAGAGGAGGCTTACTAGCCGAAGTCCCTTCATGAATTTTCATGTTTAAGCTTACAGATCTACCTTTAAATAAAAGGAACCCGCTCTGATACCAATTGTTGAAATTACTAAGACAACTGAGAGGGGGGGTGAATCAGTTGTTATTGTGCTTAAACAATTTTAAGTCTATTAAAACAGTCTTAATCTTTCTTCAAGTGACCATCAATATTATACAACATATGGAAAACATAGATAATTAGTACTAGTAACACATAAGATATACACAGAGACATATTTTCACAAGGAAACCCATAAAGCGAGAAAACCTCTTCTTCTTTGAAATGATAGGCAATCTTTTAAGTTATGCACATCATCTATAATTGAGCACCAACTCAATGTGAGGCTACTACCTCTGTTTTACAAGCTCCAACTTGTTTGAGAGAACCAACTCTCTAGTTTCTCTAGCACGCACTAGAAGGAAGCACCAACTCCCTGAGTGTTCCAGCACCGATTGGATGGAAGCACCTACTTCCACTTATACAAGCACCAACTTGTTTGAGAGCACCAACTCTCTGGTTTCTCTAGCACCCACTAGAAGGAAGCACCAACTCCTTGAGTGTTCCAGCACCAACTGGATGGAAGCACCAACTTACAGTTACACAGGCTCCAACCTGTATAACAAAGAACACTTGTTCTCCCTTGCACCACCCTGCCACCCTGGTTTCTCTAGCTGAAACCAGATGAAAGATACAACTCCCTGTGTTCAAGTACCCACTTGAACCTCTGAGGACAACAATCCTCCCTAGCACCTCCCAACCACCCTGAAATATAAAAATTTTCTTTCTGTGAATTTTTTACAGTGATTCAATAGTTTTCATTTGCTTACTAGGCTTATCATTGTTCAACTATGCCGCTCTGCTCTACCTGCATCAGTTTCTCCCTTCTTGCATTCTCTTCAACTTTATGATCTTATCCTCTATCTCAACATGCACACCTTGGATTTATCTTCTTCTCACAGATATGCATCTTTGATATCTGCACTTTCTTCTCTCTTCCACTATTTTGTTATATTCAGCTTTTGTTCCTCATCTCTATGTTTTCTTTCCACTACGCATACTGTAATGTTACCTTTCTACGGTTCAGTTCATTTTTCACTTGGCATAACCACCCACACATAGTCACAGCGTATATCTTGTATCCACTTTCTCTTGGGTTACACCTCGAATCTTCTTTGGAAAAATTCCTTAGCAACAGAATTGCCAACTGCCCAAGAACCATGATTCGGTTTTGCTAACTGAATCATAGCTGAACAGTTAATAATAAAGATCAACAATAGCCCTTCGATCAAATGCTCAAATAACCAACATTGTTGGATTAAATCTGCAGGGTCCTGTGTTTATTTCGCCATTTCACATTTTGGCATTTCGACATTCCTGTGGTGAAGAGTCTCAACTCTTCATGTTACGATCTCCAAAAAGGATCTTATATTGGTGTTAGATCCTCCCTCTCACATGACCACTAAAGGAGACCAAAGCCTACACCAAAAGGTGTTTTTCACATTTCGGCATTTCGACATTTCGACATTCCTGTGGTGAAGTGTTTCGACACTCCAACTCCCGGTATCCGAAACCTACAATAAAAGGTGTTTTTTGCATTTCGGCATTTCTGTGATGAAGTGTTTCGACACTTCCAATTCCCGGTATTCGAAACTTTGAAATGGAGTCAGATCAACGGTTCGGTATTTCAGCATTTCACATTTCGGTGTTTCGACATTTTTGTGATGAAGTGTTTCGACACTTCCAACTCCCGGTTTCCGAAACTATGAAATGGAGTCAGATCAATGGTCCAGTATTTCGGCATTTCAAATTTCAGAATTTCTGTGATGAAGTTTTTCGACACTTCCAACTCCTGGTATCCGAAACTCCGAAATAGAGTTTAGCTTCTGGTACCTGAAATGGAGTTTAACTTCTGATCTTGCCATGCGATCATCATTGTGTTGCTAGTCATGATCTTTGCCATCAATGAAAAACACGCATACTCTGCCTCTATTTGAAAACATGCCAACAATAACAAATCCTTACCCGAAAATTGCTAGGGGGAAAGTACTCCAAATGGATAGTGTTTCTCTTGGAGTTTGACTTGGAATTCAAATGTGCTAAGTCAAAGAAATATTTGTTTTTAGCCGAACTTATATCTGAGCTTCCCTCAACTGATACAAAAAATGTGGCAGAGGATTCCTTGCATGACAAATCCCTTTTTCTGATCAGTTATAATGATGTATGGTACGAAGATATCATTATCTATCTCTAGATTCAAACTTTCCATCCTGACCTATCTAGTACAGATTGTCGTCGCATACGGTATCAAGCCTGTTAGTATATCATCCTCGATGATACCCTTTATCGCTGTGGTATTGATTCTATTTTTTGACGATGTCTCACCTACGATGAAGTCGAGAAAACTTTGAATGAATGTCACTTTGGACCATGTGGAGGTCATATGTCTGGGTATGCCACTTCCCAAAAGATCTTATGAGCGGGTTATTTCTGGCCTTCTTTATTTAAGGACTGCATTACTTCTTGTTCAAAAAAACTCTGATCTTAGTTTTTGTTTTTTATTGTGCTCGTAAATCAATGAGAATGTAATCGAGTACACTTTTGTCTCTTTTTCGTACTCAAAATAGTAACATGAAAAATAAAACTTATGGAACATCGTTTAAGCTCTTTTCATGCTCCGTAAAAACAAAAAGATTGCCAAGCGACCTTTTTCTTTTCACGCTCATAAAAGTATTTGAAGAAAAAAATTGATGAGCGGTAGGTTATCACTTTTTTGGTTTCATCAGATTAACTTATGAAAAATGAACTATTGGAGTTCTCTTTAAGTGTTTTTTAGACTCTCTAAACATGAAAACTCCCGATTTTTCTCTCTTTGGAATCGTTAAACAAACATCAAAATACCCATATGGGACCGAACCACTCCTTCTTAGGGTTCGTTAAACATACTCTGAGGGACTCATATGAAGGATGAGATTACATCAATAAGCATATGTTATCCTCCTCAATCTTGCGTAAAAATAAAGAGTTACTCGCTAGAAATGGTGGGGAAAAATTTGGGAAATAAATATTTCTCTGTATCCGTGTTAGTGGCAGTAATAGTCGCTCTTGAACATGACAACCCCCTTCATCATTGAATCTAGGTTGGGAAATCCTTTTGTCTCTCATCTGACCTTCCGCATGTCTATATGTTGGGTCCTCCTTGAGTCAATGTTGCTAAGACCATTGTCATGTCATTCATATATTAAAGAAAATTCCAACCTTAATAAGCCTCCTATTGAGTCATCCATCTGCAGTTATAAATATGCTACCATGTCAGCCTTCCCTATGTCAGTCCCAAATCATTTCACGCTTTGATCTACCTCAAATCTGTTACTCATTTTGTGTCATTGATGGGGGATACATCAAGTCCCTCCTGTGACGATTCTTTTCTTGTTGGCTTCAACTCATTATCTAGGAACAAGACTTAGAAATCATTCAGTACCTTAGAACCTGCATTCCTCAATGGCAAGTTTCTTTGCTTCCAACAGTGGGTTCACATAATTGACTCCTGATTGGAAGATTCCATCGAGTGTTCAACTTCAAATCTTTTATTCACATTCGTTGGATTGTACTGGGGTACCTTGGGATTCATTGACATTAATGGTGATTTCCCTCGCACTTGTTAACGGTTTTAATCATTGAGCAGTAATCAAGTGGTTTCTATCATGTTCGACTTCAGCATCTGTAATCACATGGTCAGATTTGTACTTAGAGACGATGGAAATGAATACCCTGGATCATACCATTCTGGTCCAAGTTGCGACAGAATATTCATGATTTGTATTCACACATAGATCCACTTTTTATGTCTCGTGGCTATGTTTGAATTTGAGTAATTTTAACGCATAGATCCATAGTGTATTTTGGGTGGCTATGCTGATTTCACATTGACATGGATCAACAATGTATATTTGGTGGCCATGAATCATTTTAAATTTTTTAATATGAGTATGGGAATTCCTACCTCAGACAATGGTATACTATTATGCTGATGCTTGACTATTTGCAAGTTCCCAACCGATGTGCTCCTTGTTTTCGACACACACATTCTACAAAGTATTTAGACTGTCACAAGTTTAAGTCTCATACTTTGGGGGAAATTTTGTTACACATTATTTTGGTCACCCCAATGATCTAGTGACAACATGTGTTCATGTTCCAAAAATATTCCTTTCTTCATGAGGAAAGTGACTGACTTTCTCTTCTCAAAAAACCTATTAAGGAAGATCGTCGCAGGTTGTACCATATGCAGGATGAGAAAATCCTTGATCATCGCCCCCTGCCATAAAGCTGGGTTAAAAATTCTCTGCAAGCTTCTCTACAGCTAGAGTGCAACAATGTCAAAAGACTAATAAAAGGTAAAGTTTCACGAAAGTTCTAGAAGAGGATCTTCTAGAAGGTGAGGTGGCATTCGTATGGTTGGGATCCTACTCGCTTCTCTCATTTGGTGGGATCATCCTAATCTCTTTAACCATCTCTCTTTCCCTATATAAAGAGGGATCTATCATGGAAAAAGTTAAGCACACAAGGTTTATTCAAGGCTAATTATGTATGGAGAGTTCTGCATTGGATCATTCTTCAGAGCCTCATTTCAGTTCATTAAGTCATTATGGATCTTCTTCATTCAAGATTGGAGAAAGTATATGTGTTGGAGAAAAGGGTCATCAGAAGGGGACCTTTCAACATCAAGGCTTTGGTTGTAATCTCCACTTTCACTTTAATATAATAAAAATCATATGTTTCTTTCCCATAAATCTGGCTTTGTTTTAATGTATGATTCCTTGATCACATACATAGGTTCTTGTTGAGTATATTATTGCTTTCACTTTGGTTGGATTGTGTTCTCTTTCAGATTCAATATCACAGGAGCACTGGAGTGGAGCTAAGATGAAAATGGCAAGAGGAGGTGAATTTTAAACTATATATTTCCCATCTCTTGTTAGATAGTAAACTCAATGATTAGAGGTTAATTAAAGCATCATATTCTTTTCTATTTTGTTCTAGATCTAGGTGGATCTAGGGAGATCTGTTTATGTCCACATTTATCTATAAGTCCCATAACAGACTCTTGTTGTGCACATACACTATTTTGTTACATGCCTCTACACATAGGAACATAGGCAACTCTTGGTCATGTATCATATCCCTGGAAGAACCAATGATGGATCTATGCTTTCTCTACGCAACCCCATTATGTTGAGAGTTGTATGAGTCTGTCTTCTCCCACTTGATCCCTACCTCCTTGCAGATATCATTGAAGTCATTGAAGGTGTACTCTCCCCCTTTATCCAACCTAAAGACCTTGATATTATTACTGGTATGGTTCTCTACCTGAGCTCTAAAGTCTTGAAATCAAATGAAGACCTCGTCCCTAGTCTTCATAAAGAAGATCCAAGTTTTCCTCGAAAAATAATCAATACACGTCACACAGTATGATAATCCCTGTAATGATGCTACTAAAATCCACCCACTAACACATTAATGGATAAGATCCAATATCCACGTAGACCTACTCTCTCTACTAGGAAAAGCATCCTTGGAATTCTTGCCAAGTGCACAACATTTACACACTCCCTACTGCACAATTATGAATTCTGGTAGACTTGTAACAATCCCCCTAAGAATCATAAATTCCTTACAGTGTAGGTGTCCCAACTTCCCATACCACAACTCAAATAGGTTGTCAATGTCATGTATCAAATCCTGAAAAATATTTCCTTGCAACCTGTACAAATCCTTATCTAACCCCAATGACTACTGTACTATTCAGGATAGTTTTCTCTAGCTGTATGAGTACTCACCCTCTATCAAAAGTAACGAAAAAACACTTGTCCTCCATAGCTGATATTGAAAGAAAATTCTTCCTAAAATCTGGTACGTAAATCACATCCTGACCATCGAACGACCCCCTTGACTCGAGCTGGAACATAACTGTCCCCTATCCATTCACTGCATACCTAGAATAATCAACAATATCCACATGAACATCTAAGTCACTCTTCATCAGATTGCTAAAAATCTCCCTTTCCTCTTCCATATGATGAGATACACCACTTTCCAATAACCAATCACTCCTCATAGATGTGTTGGTAGAAAGGAAATAAACCAATGAGTAATTCTTATCAAACTTTGCTGCAAACTCATCAAGTTTTGTCTTTGCTGATGCTACTATCTTCATACTTCCATTTCCCTTATTCTTCTTTTTAGAACACTGAGATGCATAATTTCCATTCTTATGACATGAGAAAAACTTGATTTTACTCAAGTCCTTCTTTCCTAGTTGTGATGAACCTCCATCACTATTACACTTCTTTATAGAACTATTTCCTTTTCCCTTGTCTTACTGAAAAGAGCCAAGTTATCTTCACTACCTCCTTGCTTGTTACTATTATAGTCCTCTTGAGTCTCTTCCTAGATGCAATCACCCCAAAGTCTTTGCAAATATGGGAGATGTTCCCTAACATAAACTCCCTTGAAGAATGGTTCCCATGACTTGGGAAGACCATTCAATGCCACATTCACGAGCTCTGCATCCCCTGTCTTCTCCCCTATGGCTACAAGCTAACCACCCACCTATGTGATCCTCATGAGATAGATGGTAAAATTATTAGATCTAGACATCTACACCGATCTTATTTTATTCCTTAACACCATCTTCCTATTCATGTTTTCACTCTGGAATAAACCTACAAAGGCATCAAACATCTCTTTTGATGTCTTCTTCTTGGATAAGTGAGTAGTTATATGATCCTTCAATGAATCCAATATTACCCTCTATGCTTTGATCTCCTTCTTATTATGAGCTTCCAAAGCTGTTGGATCTGTTGGTGGAGTAACAACTTTGTCAACTAACTCCCAAAGGTCATACTCCTTAAACACCAAAGTTACACTTTCTTTCCAAGAGCGGAAATTGGATGCTCCATCTAATACATCTTCAACTCTTAACGATGTTGATGCCATCCCTAAGACCTGATAACCTACCTTGGAAATAACCTGCTGCTAAAAACTTCCCCTGTACTGACCTGTATAGACTTGTACTCAATTGTCACCTCTAGATGCCTCATATGTACGTGACTATGATCATTGAAACATGTGTATGTATGTGACTATGAACACTTAAACCCACATTACGAGATTGTGCTTAAATCCTATTTTATATACACGTTCCTATTCTTCTCGTGACCTGTGTACACCTATGAACAATTGCAAAAACAAGTTTTTTCTTTGTATGACTATTTCCTAGAAATCAATCATTTGATTTCTGACTACTGGTTATGGATCTTATATGGATCTAATATATGGCTTCCCCTCATAGAAAATGCTATGATACCATGTTGATTTTATCACTTCAACCCAACACTCGACAATTAGCTCAAAATAAAATCACTTTATCTACTAAAATCACAACTGAGTAATCAACTAAACATGCAACGAAAGCATAAATGAAGAAGCCAAATCAAGCACACACAAACACCAATATTTTTGGGTAGATAACCATGGAAAAACACCAGAGGGAAAACTGATGCTGAGAATGATTTTATTAAGCTAAAATCAGGTCTCCTGTAATAGGGATAATGACCCACTGAGAGAAATACAACTGCAGACAAACCTGGCAAAGGATGACCTATTGTACGACCCAAAACTGCATTCTTTTCGAGGTGTACAAGAATTTTCTTCAGAAAACCTGTGTATGTACACGACTTTCTGCATTGAGAGCCACATACATGTATGCAAAACCTGTAAGGAAATCTCCATACAATGTGTCACTCTCCTATGACTTCTTCTAACTGAAACTCACTTGTGTTTCCTCTGTTCTCTATTCTCGTTAACCTGATCTCTAGATGTAAGTTCTTCTCTACATATCTAAGATATTTAATCATATTCCTTCGTGACCCAATACTCTGTGTCAACTCCCTCAACACCTGTCAAGTCAAAATTCTCAAGTGTCTTCCTCCTTCACCCTAGTATTTCTTTTATAATTGTGAGTTATAATATATTTCTAATCTCCAAAGTAATTGATGGGTGAGATTACTTCTCACACTCACATGAGATTTAGAAACATGCTAATTAATTTTATCACTTTCCTTAAAAAAATCAATTAACTATTTACATAATTAATTAATAAAAACAATTGACTTCAAAAATTCCTTTAATTAAAGTAAATTCAACAATAGAAGGCTTTGGACGATTTCCACACGTCTAGACACATAGACATGTGTGAAAATACATGTTCGATGCTACTACTAGCCTCAACAATTTTGTACCAGAGTCTTTAATGGATTTCCTCTACAACATATTCAAGCTTTGTAGTATATCCTCCTCATCCTTCATAATCTTCTCATTCTCATCCCTATAGATCTGCACTTCTCTATGTAGACTTCTCATCATTACAGGCTCCTTCCTACCTCTTCTTCTATTAGACTATGTCTCAACATTTCCCATACTGACACATATCCCTCTGAATTCCTCTTTATTGCTATATGAACCTTGGGCATCCTCTATGACTATGGTTCTCATACAAGAACCAAACTTCCTTCATGTACCTCTAAATTATGCAAGAAAATGTGCATGAAAATAAATGTATGTTAGAAAAATATATATACATACATAGTTTTGGAAAAAAAATGCATAAATTTTCTTCTCTGTAATGCCACAACCCACCAGTCATATTATTTTGATTTTAATGAAAACTTTATTACTCAAATTATTTTTCTAGGTTTATATATATCTTTGCCTCCTCAATGCCGTTTGGACGACTACTCATTTTCCTAAATCTAAGCTCCGAGCTAAAAGTTATGGCATGCAGAAGTTTTGACTATTTTCCCCTTTTAAACCCTATATGCTACATGTGTCTTCTTTTTTTCTTGTACATTTTAATGTACCCAGATTCCAAATCTGGAACCATGGTTGTCTTCTATGGTTCATAAGATTTCCATAAAATTCTGTTGTTCCCAAAACTGACTTCACAACAAGAAATTATATCCTTCAGAAGAAAATTGGCACTTAATTTATGCCCTTAATTGTTTCAACCATAATTTTCTCATATGAGATTTGTTTTTCACTCACGATATCTCATTGGAAATATCTCACTGTGCTATTTTATTTTACCAAAAACAATAAAAATCTATGTAGTAGAGGTACATACAATTCCGTAGAATTTTCACTCCTGAAAACACTCTTTAGGGCCTCAAAATGCCACCACAAGTTGATGACTTCTGAAATTGCAATTTTCTTGGATAAATTGACTGATTTACTGTTGTATTAGTCTTTCAATTCAATCCTGCAACCTATTGGAATACCTTCACACCCCTTGTTCATCAAGAATATCTACTTACCCTATATTCAGACTTCCTTGAAGCCTGGAAGCCTACTAGGATCTTCTTTGCATACTATTCTCTGTGGACAGGTCAACTTAACACACTTTTATAACCTCCCATAGCTAGAAACCCATGAGCCAATAAGGTTCTTTCACACATATTCTCTCTGTGGATAGGTCAACTTACACATTTTTATCTTCTACCCGAGACCCACCTCACAATCCTTTATGAAAATTTCACCTTCAAGGGTTTTTACCTTCTCGAACTCCTCCCATGAAACCTTTTTCATTGCAAGCCTGCAACCTGCAAACATGGCAGAACCTTAATTTTAGAAATTTCTCCACGATATATCAAATCAAAGAATTAATTTTTTTCTTCGATCACACAACCTACAGTCCGGTGGCCTTGCACCATCGTCTTCTCCAACATAGAACTTTCATGAATTCTTCCATGGGCGACATCCCACAACAACATGTCCATCTGATTGATTGGAAGGTCTAGATATAATCTCATACAATAAACAATTCCTATTAAAACCTGCATAGTTACTGAATTTCCCGCAACTCACATCTCGTAAAGTTTGCAACCTCACACCTTCATGCTCAACCCTTCGCCATGCTATTCGATCTCTCCACAGCTCACAACCTACAGATTATATAGACTTAGCCTCCCACAAAATATTCTCATGAACCTTA
The DNA here is from genome assembly GCA_000966675.3 of Picea glauca. Taxonomy (NCBI): domain Eukaryota; kingdom Viridiplantae; phylum Streptophyta; class Pinopsida; order Pinales; family Pinaceae; genus Picea; species Picea glauca. The sequence continues at coordinate 432,921 of JZKD02S1170192.1, forward strand.
TCGACTTCTAATATGTGATGGATGGTTGATATCTAACCCTGCTATTCAACAAATAATTGGGATTCTGCTCAACACTTAGCCCAATTTTTTCCATCGAAATACTTGGAAGTTTTTACTCACTCTTGAATTAATCTCGACTGTAGATTGCAAATGATGGGTTGATTTGGGCTATCGATTTTCCATCTCCCCCGTTTCTATTAAAACACAAAATTTGACTACCCCATGCTAAAATTAATCCTGTAACCTACAAATCGATGCCAGGAATCACCTCATTCAACTATTCTGAGGTGAATTAAATTGAATCTACACAATGATTTGGGGATTTCACTCTATTTCAACAATTTTCTCCAAATTCTTCACCATGAAACTCTACAACAGTGAAATTCTACCAATTTCTCACTTGACTCAGCCCATACAATATTGGAATTGAAACTTGATCTATGATACCAATCTATAGCACTCCCCTAGCTTAAATGAGGAGCATTACTACGTAGAATACACATAAAATCTATTTTTTTCTACTAAGTAAATTCATGTAGTTTACTAGCTACGAATTATACACAGATTTAATTATTTTTGGATATTCATAAATATATGTAGCATAGTGGTTGAACTCATAGTTAATATAGTAAATAGATAAAAAATTATATATGTAAAACAGTTTTGCATCCCTCAACTTGGGAAATATGTTCCACCCAACCATAGGCTTGTTGTCCCATATCTCAACAACAAGCCACCCCCAATATGGGGCTTGGAATCAACAAGAAAAAGGGGTTGTCTCACATTCCACTCACAACTCAGATATCCCACAACCCACTGGAATTATTCTACAACTATCTTGATTTATACTAGCTCTCTTCCTCTTGACTTTCACAACACGAGGAATGTGCCCATTCACTACTCTTAGTCCATCGAGCTACACCATTCTTTTATCTAGGTCTCTCTGGTACATTTAACTGGGAATTTCACTACTGGGAACCCAAAGGAACTCATTGCTAGGAAACAATACCAAGAAAACAAAATCAATCACTTGTTGTTACAGTGTAACTCACACACGAGTTCACTCTTCATGCCTGAAAACCTGGCTCTTTTGTATTTATCTTCGAAATCACTCCAAAAGTTACCCTTGATGGTTTCTCCATCTCCAGTTCTCTTTTTTCTTGTTATTTTCTTGTTATTCATGCAAAAACATGTGTGTAAAAAAATCTTCTCTTTGTCCATACAAATATCCTTCCCCCCCAACCTATGGACTACTCACACTTCCCCAATGTTGATTCTAATTCAGCCCCATGCTCCCCAATAACTATGGGATGTGACTTTCTACACCCACCCTCTTACAGGTATTCAATGATTGAGTTCTCATACACTCAACCAAAAAATAGAAGGTTGTCCCAAATGATAACAAAACATATAAATCTAGGTTTGAATTAATACCCATAAATAATTTCCCCTTGGACCCATATTAAACAATTCCTTCTCTTTTGGAAAACTTAGACCCCATCTATGTCCATGTATCCCAACAACTAGTATCACATTTTATTTATTTAAAAACAGAAATACAATTCACATACTACATCGCTTGGCCATAGCCACATTTCATATCTATATTACACATTAATTAAACTGGAGAATATAACATGGATGTTACACAATATTTGGTATTAACGCATAATTCTTTTAAATTTATTTGATGACCTTTCCATTTTTTTTAATATATATTGCATCTTGCAAAGTTATAGCTTATTTCCGATTCACATTATTTTAAAAGGAAGGCAGAACATCTGTTGAAACAAGACACTAGAACCTGTATATACAAATCTCTACAAACATATTTATTTATGTTTCTTGAATGAGATGATATGCTTGACAAGTACATATGCATATAAGAGTTTGTACATCTGTATATAGGAGTTTTATTGGAATATTTGTTGGTATTTTCTATTGAATACATCTAATGTCTTAAGATATTCCATATATCAAGAAAGAGGAGTACCACCTTTATAAAAACAAGGAGAGCCTTTCTTGTTATCCACAAGATTTTATCTCAATGTTGGTCATTTTCCCTTGATAGGAAAGTAGATCAAAATTTTTGGTGACCATACCGGGGAACAAGATTCATACCAGGGAGAAAGATTCATTTTCAAGAAATATGATACTTTTCTTTAGGGTCATATATTATTGAATAAACTAGAAGTATTTTGGTTCAAGTCTTGGAAACAGATCTGTTAGATTTATAGCTAAATGGTTTAAGATGATCTGGGTTCTCAAAAACCCTATTCAAAGAACATCATATGGCCATGAAGATATGTTATTGGATTTATGAGAACAAGTCAATTATTCAAACTTCTATAGAACTAAATAACCATACATGATCCAGAATCAGATCCAGAAGCCTGACAGGGCTAAAAAAGTCTCAAAATGAAAGTTCTTTGAATCTGACGAAACCAATGCCATTGCGTCCATCTCGTCTTCCTGATTCCGGCCATATATTTACTTCGTCAAACGGGCTCCGTATGCGAACGTTATCACATTCTAATCGAAAGCCCAAACAGGTAAAAAGTCAAAGGTCAACTGGTCAAAAAGTCAATGTTGATGTCATCATGACATCAACATGATGAATGTGTAGGAGATGATGTGGCACTCTCTAGCTGGTGGTGATTGGGCAAGTTCGCTGACAGGGCAGACATGTGGTAAGCAAATGGACCAGTCAATAGTTGACAAGTTGCATTAGTCTGTCGAATGGGGAGGTGCCATGTGGCCCAGTCATGGGCAGCCACGTGGCACCCAGTTATCAGTCAAAATGGCAGGTTTCAAAAGTTTATCTAGAGTCCATGGGGGTTGATTCCATGACCTCTTGGACCAGTCCAACTCCTTAACAAATGACCAAATGCCAATGCACCATACGTGTTCCTTGTTATATGCATCCACAATATTTTATTTTAATTTGCAAAGTATTGTATGGTGGAAGAAAGTGGGGATGGGGCTAATCCTCAGCCCATGGTTTCAACCCATGGTCTATACGACCAACCACCCAAAGGGGATGCAGGCGCATAGCACGGAGGATAAGGAACGGTCCCGTGGGACACACACAAATCCAAGAGCCAAC
>JZKD02S1170192.1:439713-470476 GCA_000966675.3 Picea glauca
TAGAAACATTGTTTTCATGTTTGGACCCACTAACCTTGATGAGGTTTCTGTTCAAGCAACGTATATTGAAGCAGGGAAAGCAGATGTGTCAGGGGAATCATCGTCTTCAAGGAAATAGGACAAGAGGAAAAGGCATGGCAAGAATGAAAATGCAGTGACGAGGAAGGAAGGAAAGCCCTCTTGCAAACATTGCAAGAAAGAGGGACATGGTGAGGACAAATGTTGGCAGTTGCATCCCGAGAAGAGGCCAAAGTGGTTCAAGGAAAAGAAGGGAACAGAAACAGTGGCAACGACAACAAAACCCACAGACTTGGGATCGGATTCAGGTGATGAATCAAAGATCTCATTGGTTGGTATGACAGGTAAAATTGGTGAAGAGATTGATTTTAGAAGCAAGTTGTTTCATATAAGGGTAATCATGTGACACACTAAGATAGACACATTAATCGACAGTGGATCTCAATCTAATCTAATCTCAGAAGAATTGGTTAAGCAATTGGGGTTAAAAACAAAACTACATCATAATCCTTACCCACTTAAATGGATAAGAAATCATCATCAAATTCACGTAACAAAGCAGTGCACAATCAAATTTGCAATTTCATCTAAGTATGTGGACGAAGTAACATGTGATGTAGTGCCGTTAAGAGAATGTGGAATGGTCTTAGGACAAGCCAGGTGGCCTATCCCGAGCTTGTTGACTGGTCAATAACCTTCTGGGGACCAAAAGGTATTTTAGTGGGGAGGTTTGATCCAGAATCAAATCCAGAAGCCTGACAGGGCTAAAAAAGGCTAAAAAATGAAAGTGTTTAGAAATTGATGAAACTAGCACCATTGCGCTTGTCTCATCTTCCTGATTCTAGCCATATATTTACTTCGTCAAACGGGCTCCGTATGCGAAAGTTATCACGTTCTGATCAAAAGCCCAAACAGGTAAAAAGTCAAAGGTCAACTGGTCAAAAAGTCAATGATGATGTCAGCATGATGACTGTGCAGGAGATGATGTGGCACTTTCTGGCTGGTGGTGATTGGGCAGGTTCGCTGACAGGGTAGACATGTGTCAGGCAACTGGACCAGTCAATAGTTGACAAGTGGCATTAGTCTGTCGAATGGGGAGGTGCCACGTGGCCCAGTCATGGGCAGCCACGTGGCACCCAGTCATCATTCGAAATGGTAGGTTTCAAAAGTTTATTTGGAGTCCATGGGGGTCGATCCCATGACTTCTTGGACCAGTCCAACTCCTTAACAAATGACCAAATGCCAATGCACCATATGTGTTCCTTGTTATATGCATCCACAATATTTTATTTTAATTTGCAAAGTATTGTATGGTGGCAGAAAGTGGGGCTGGGGCTAAGCCCCAGCCCATGGTTTCAACCCGTGGTCTATACGACCAACCACCCAAATGGGGCACAGGCGCATAATGCGGAGGATAAGGAACGGTCCCGTGGGACACGCACAAATCCAAGAGCCAACACTTTTAAAGGGCCAACGCTTAGCCAAATATAGCTACCATATGACCATTAAAAGGGTGCGCGCACCGGACAAAGGGGGATTATCCCCAAAAATTTGCAAAAATGGGTTTTTTTATAATGTTTAGTGGATTTTTTTTTATATTATGCCTGTTATTAATGGATTTTGGTCATTTTTGGGAGATATTGGGCATTTTTGGAGCCCAAATTTTGGGAGGAAGTTGGGGATGGATAACCAACTTCAGATCTATAAAAACCAGGCCTGTTTGAGGCCATGAGGACAGAAAAAGTAGAGTTATGCTGAAGGGAAGTCAAGCCAAATCCATTTTTATGCAGGGAAGCTATTGAGGAGTAGACGCTGTTGGGCCATTTCTGGGAGCTCCAGATGTCCGTTTTGCCTGCCTTTTTCTTTGCAGGCTTCTAGAGATCTAGAAGAACATGAACAGATCAATCTTGTAGCCAATTGGCAGTGCTGCGATGCACTTTTGAGCTTTTGAACATAAATAAAGAAGCCTCCCCCACAGAGACAAAGGCCCGGAGACGTAGGCAAAGTTGTGTTGAACTTCATTATCAATCCTCGTGTTATGGTTTGCTGTCTATTATTTCTTTTCAGATCTACATATGTGTATATGGCTGTCATAATTCTTCTTCTTTCCTCATTCTTTCATTAAGTTTCTCAAATGGTTAATTAACACATGCAAAATTAAAACTCAACCATAGTCATTAAAAGATCCTACGGATCAATACAAGATTCAAGAGGATAAGTTCACTGATGACTCCACTAAAAATATTCCATAATTACAAGAGATCTATGTGGTGAATCCTCTGAAGACTTCATTTCATGTAGTGATGATATTTTTCCTTCCCCACCAAACCCAAAAAAAATTGTTCAAGTTACATTAAAGGGAGAAGGTCCCCAACGAAAGAAACAGTTGCACATAAGTCCCCTCAATTTGCAAGGAGAGGTTCATCCCATGCCAAATATTTCCATGGATAAGTTTCCCATGTTCTTCGTAAATAATTCAAAGGATGTAGAGAAGGATTTGGTCAAGTTTGATACACTTGAAGAAGAACACCTTCTACTAGATGTTTTTGCGGAGGTTTTTAGAATTACAAAATTTGACAATTTTTTCAAAAATCATCTACTACAACCTCCTCTATTGACTGCATAGGTTTTAATGGATGTTCCATATAACTAAGAAAAATTGGCTAGGCGGAGGTTGTAGTGGAGGTTTTTTTTTTAGTGCTTTTATTTTCAAAATGCACTGATGCACTCTCTACAAACCCATCCTAATGCGCTAATATAATAAAAACACACCAATGATTTTATTATTATTGCACATTGGTTTCACCTTTTTCATTGTATGCAGAGCACCAATGATCCTATAGTTTCTACACATCAGTTCCACCTTGTTTGCGTACGAAGAAGCAATGATTTTTAGTTTTTGTACGCCCCGATACATTTAATTTCTAGTGTACAACGAAGTGTTTAAGTTATCTTGATCCCCGATGTGTTTAATATAGTGTGCACCTCAGTGTTTTTATAATGATTATGTACCAGTGGTTGTTTTACCATGTGCATAGAAGGGTAATGAAATTTTGAATATTTGAGGTGAGATGTCGGCACCATTATTTTTACTAAGAACCGACACATACATTATACTAAAATCATCGATGTGTACAACATATTTAGAACCCCAATGCATATAATAAAAGTAATGCATCGGTGTGTACATTATATTTAGTTCCCCAATGTATATTTTAAACATGAACACCGTACAATTTGAAACGATAAATATTATTTCACGTTATGTCATTTACGAAAATACGTTTTTTCTCAATAATTCATACCAGTGCATTATTATAATTAATGTGTACCAGTGTGTATGAATCCTCAAAATGCACTATTCTATATTATGGCACACACCTTCTAGTGAGTTCATAAGAATACAATGCACTGATATGAATATATTTTAACTAATTGTTTTTTTTTTACAAATTTTAAATTAATAATTTCAAAGTCAAATATTTTTATAATAATATTGTTTTATATTTATGTTATTTAATTTTGATATAAATATTGCATTAATGTGTTATCCAGTGAATTACACATCTTCTATTTGTAACAATGTAAATAATCCACATTAATTATTCAAAAACGCACATTTTACAACATTTGACAATGCAATAAAACAATAAACCCATTTTATTGTATATGAATAAGAGGCCCATTGTCATAGAAAAATGGACAATGTAAAGGTTCACAATAATCAAATTGAAACCAATATGTAATTGTTACACTTATTGGTAACATGTCCTCATGCAATTAGGACTATTGGAATACTGAGAGGGGGGTGAATCAATATGAGCACTTTATACGACTTTTAACCACAATATATATTCTTTCACTTTATCAACAATGTTCCACAATTTATCATCAATGTGTCATATATATATCATAAACATGTAATCATAAGAAACACCACATCAACATCACATCAAGACACAGTACACCAATATTTATGTGGAAACCCAAATGGGAGAAAACCAAGTAATTCTTTCTTATATATATCAATAATTCATTCATATGAATCACCGACTTCCCAATTCTCTAGATGCAATTGGAAGGAGGATAGAACCCCCTATTTACAGGATCTAACTTGAAGGAAGATACAACTCCTTGAATTCTCTGACGCCAACCAGAAGGACGCTATAACCCCTTGGGTTCTCCAGCTCTAATTGGAAGGTGGCTACTACCGCCTAGTTCTTAGGCTCCAACCTAAAGGAAGCTCCAACTCCCTGATTCTCTAGAACCAACTGGAAGGAGGCTAAAACCCCCTTTCCTTGCCCTATCCTGCCTCCCATAAATATAAATTTAGGCCATATGTCACTACCACAATCACTACCACTATCACATCAACCTGCAACCTATCACTGTATCCAACCTGTTACTGACCAACCTATCAATCATTGTCACAACAACCTGTCCAATCTGTCACTGACCAACTTGTCCAACCAATTGTTGTCTCATCCAAAAAACCATATCCACTTACATCCACATGTATCTCATGCCAATATCACCAAGATCATATCTCAAAACATATGCTCAACATCACCAACACATGCCTCTACCAAGCATGTAGCAACATCACCAACACATGCCTCTACCAAGCATGTACCAATATCAACACATACCATCACAAGATATGTGTCTCAACCAAGTACCAACATGTACCATGCATCAAACATGCATCAACCTGTACATGTACCATCAATAAGTGCATCAACCATGCACCAAACCTGTATCACCACCATATACCATAAGATATCATCAATAAAGTGCCTCAACCATATGCCAAGAATATGTGCTGAATGTGTGCCACGTATATATTAATATCACCAATAAGTGCCTCAACAATGTATCTCAACAAGTAGACCTCAATCAACATGCACCATACATCCAATGATGTGCCTCAAGTCATATACCAAGGACCTCAAACACATTCCTCAAGAATGCTTCTCAACATCACCAAGATACAACCTCATAAAAAACCTCAAGTATGCACCATAACATGTAACCAAACCAGAAACCAAACCAACCACTAATGCCTCTAATCAATGTACCATAACCTTTCCAAGGTGTACCATAAAAAAGACATACCTATCAAGTGTATACCATATCAGAAACAATAAAGTAACATTTAAAGAATACCTGTAACCTGTAGATGATATGAAACACCAGATACAAACCTATAGCTTCTTTACTAACCTCAGAAACTAGGTACCAACATTATTACCCAATTCTGCAAGTGCCTCGCTAGACAGACACTAGATGGCCTATGAGGATACCTCACTTAACAGATATAGGACAACCTATGAGGGCCTCACTATAAAAGTATGAACTGACCCGTGAGGATGACCTAAATTAGGGTTTTCTCAGTTTCTCTTGCTCTCCTCTATAATACCTAGAATATTTCACTTCTCCTTCTTCGCCACATCAGAATTCTTCATTTCAAACTAGCCAAAATATCACAATACTAGACCATAACATTCCAAGATATATTTTCAATGGTGTGCTTGTAAATTAATCCTTGAGGGGTATTTATACTTTTTCTACGTAACTTCTTCCCTTAAAATTAGGACTTCTAGATATTTCTTGTTGCAACCACTTTACCCTTTCATTCATTGAATTGTAACCAATTGGGGCTTATTGACCATTCTTTGGGGATTCCAACTTTACAAGGCCATATCTCCCTAACCATGAGGAACCACATAGCATTCCACATATCACTGGAAATTGAAAGATGTGTACTATCCATCTATGATAGTATTACATGAAATTCCATTTTCCTTCGTGATAAAAATCCTCAATCAACTTTGGGTCCCATAACCACACCTCTGGGGATATATGTAGACTACATAAAATGTGCCCAAATAAATCACCATAAATATCGATCATACATCTGTCCAACATCTCTGGACCTCTCCAATGGTTTACATCAATATATAAGGGTTGACATCAATGACAACCAACTATCCAACAATCTCTCCCTTTGGCATTGATGGAAACACCAACATTGATGGAAACATTGATGCTCCAATGCTTATTCTCCCCCTGTGACAATTGGTCCTCATCAATGTTTCTCACTCCCCCCCTTTGACATAAATTCCAAAGGGTATCTCTCATTAGGGCTCCTCCACTGTCGTTATGCATATGTTCTTTCTCTTTGTTTTTTACCAAAGGTTAAATCCCCATGTAGATATGTCTCCTCTTGATATTGTACCTGTTGTAAATAATATCTCCCAATGTGGGTATGTCTCCCTCTCTGTATGATACTAATATTCCTATCTGGATCTCTTTCTCTGATGATTTTTCTTCCCTTGACCTTTATATAAGATGTAGATAAATGTAGGGCTACCTCTATGTGTTTCCTTTCCTCTCTTCTGGTATTATTTATTGTCTATTGGTTCTTCCTCTTGAATTTCACTGACATATATACAAAGCATTCAAAATTTTATTTCTTTATTTACTTGTCATGTTCACTTGACCATACTATTCAATAATGTCCTTTATATGATGATATAACTTCCGTTGACGATTTCTCTTTCCTTGTTCTATTGTGCCTTTGTGTGACCAACTGATTCCACTGATTCCAATTGTAAATATGATACTATTCATTTGACCCATGTTTCTTGTACCTTCTAAGAATCTAACGAATCCATATCTTTCCAAATTCCATATGTTCATAACCCTTCTACTTAACTTTCCACAATGTTGACCCATCTGTCATTGTATCATTCTTAAGATATCCCTGCTTGAATAGATACATGCAATACAATAATAAACTTCTACTTGTGCTATTTCCAAATGACACCTGTTTGGTAACACTGCTTATCAACCGATCAATCTGTTACTCTGTACTTCCTCTATTTGAATGCTATGAATATGTCTATGTAAACACTTCATACTGCTCAAAATATAGTTCTCTGATCTGTAGCATCTATTACATGGACTCCCCCTGTTCAACATACATATTCACTAGGAGTCTCCAAGCTAGATGGTTAAGAAAAATACCCTCTCTGATGCCGATTAATCTTCCTCTTCATATGTAGAATCATCGTCTCTTTGAACTATGACTTCTTTCTTTCTGCCTGTGGATTGGTCTTGCACTACAATTCCTGAAAGAAAAATATCTTGAACTTGTTCTTTATTCATTCTCTCTTCTTTTATTTCTTGTGCTACTGCAATTCCTGTGATCTCTAGGACATGTTATTTATTCACTTGTTCTTATTGTTTTTCATTTCTTCTCCAAACCTTCCTATGATTGACATATTTCCTTTTATCTGTAGATTTTTCTTCATCTCATACTCTTTCCAATATTGAGAGTATGACTTTTGGGTGTCCTTCATTCATCTGATCTTCCTTTACTTGTTCTTATTTTCTTTTCCAAACCTTCTTATATCTAATATCAATGTTCTTTCTCAAATAAGAATCCATCATGATTCTACAATCATGGGCTATGTGTCCATAGTTATGGCACTTGTAACAATCAATGTCATGTGGGGCCACATAATATTTTCTTTTTTGAACATTTATTTCATAAGCCCTGCAATATGCAACCTTATGTCCAAAATTAGTACAATGCAAACAATGACCATAAAATAAATTTACATACCTTGGAGTGGATGATATTCTCTGTTGTGTAGTCCTTCTAAATTCCTACCTTGGATGATCATGATCTTCTCTTCTATGGATCTCTTCATCATGGTTGAAGCTTCTTTGTTTCTTGAAAATGGTAGTTCTTGTTCAAGATGTATCTCTATTATACTCATTATTATTTGATTCTTGCTAACCATGATTCCTTCCTTTCAGTGCTTCTCCATAACTCTTACTCTTATATTCATTCTTCTTTTCTAGTGACCTCGAGGGATTCTCTTCAACATTCTCTATTGATGAGGTAGATATTTCCGTCTCTTCAATGTTCTTGCTTATATTGACGATCTTAACTCTCAATGTGACAACTTCTTCTTAAATATTCTCAACCTCTTCTTCTTTATTCATCATCCGACTCTTCATGACTTCTTTCGTCCTCTTTGCTTCTTCAAGTTGGATCTTCAATGTGATTATTTCATCTTCAAGTTCTCTTTCTCGTTGATTGAAATCGTCTTCATGATTTTTTTCCTTTTCAATATCAGGGTTGTCTTCTATTTCATTGGGATTTTATGTCTCATCACTTTAAATCTTCAAATAAGGGAATTGAATTTCAAGATGTTCGCGCTCTTCGCAATTAAAGAAAAGATCTCACTTTTGTTGATTACAAACTCTTCTTCTTCTGAATCTGTTTGACATGATGAGAATATTACTTCTTTTTTTGTACCTGTATCCTTTTTAGATATCTCTGACTCTGTGATGGTAGAAAAACAAATATTATGTAGCTTATCCTAGATTTATTTAGCTCATGAACATTTTCCCACTTTGTCCTTTACTAAATCAGGTAATACTTCCATGATGAAATACATTGATATTTTTTTGTTATTTTTCAATTACTTTTTAGATGTAGTCTTTTCCTTCTTTGAACCATTATATCCTGTAACAAATAAATACCAAATGTCATACCCCCATGCCTGCAAAACAATTTTCGTTCTTCTGCTCCATATCTCATACACTAGACCAATCTGACCATCAAACATCGATACTCCATTCTCACTGTATTCCATGGAATCCATCATCGCCTTCTAGTGGTTAAATTGTTTCCTTGAATGAAATGGCTCTGATACCAATTGTTGTAATACAAAGAGGGGGAGGGGGTGTGAATCGGTATGAGCACTTTATACCACTTTTAACCACAATATATATTCTTTCACTTTATCAACAATGTCCAACAGTTTATCATCAATGTATCATATGAATATCATAATCATGTAATCATAAGAAACATCACATCAACATCATATCAAGAACAAAGTACACCAATATTTACGTGGAAACCCAAATTGGAGAAAACAACATACTGATTCCTTATATATATCAATAATTCATTCATAGGAAGCACCAACTTTCCAATTATCCGGCTGCAATTGGAAGGAGGCTACAACCCCCTATTTACAGGCTCCAACCTAAAGGAATCTACAACTCAATAAATTCTCTGGCTCCAAGTAGAAGGAGTCTACAACCCCCTGGGTTCTCCGGCTCCAACCAAAATGTGGCTACAACTACCTATTTCTCAAGATCCAACTTGAAGGAATCTCCAACTCCTTGATTCTTGGGAACCAAGTGGAAGGAGAATACAATCCCTTTCCTTGTCCCATATTTCCTTCCTGGAATATAAATGTAGACCAACTGTAACTACCACAAGCACTACCACTGCCGCTTCCATTGTCACTGTCACTGTCACTGTCACATCAATCTGTAACCTATCACTGTATCCAACTTGTTATTAACCAACCTATCAATCACTGTCACAACAACCTATTCAACCTGTCACTAAAAAACCTGTCCAACCAATCACTGTCTCATCCACGAAACTAGATCCAGTCAGATCTGCATTTAACTCATGCCAAGATCACCAAGAGAATATCTCAAACCATATGCTCAACATCACCAACACATGCTTCTACCAAGAATGTACCAACATCACCACATACCATCACAAGATATGCATTTCAACCAAGTACCAACTTATACCATGCATCAACATGTACCTGTACCATCAAAAAGTGCATCAACCATGCACCAAACCTGTATCACCACCATATACCATACAATATCATCAATGAAGTGCCTCAACCATATTCCAATAATATGTGTCGAATGTGTAACAACCACATATCAATATCACCAACAAGTGCCTCAACAATGTATCTCAAAAATTAGACCTCAATCTACATGCAGCATACATCATTGATGTTTGTCAAGTCATATACCAAGGCCCTCAAACATATGCCTCAAGCACACTCCTTAAATTCACAAATATATAACCACATAAAAAACCTCAAGTATGCACCATACCATGTAACGAAACCAAAAACCAAACCAACCACTAATGCCTCTAATCAATGTACCATAACCTTTAAAAGGTGTACCATCAAAAAGACATACCTCTCAAGTGTATACCATATCATAACCAATCAAGTAAACTTTAAATCATACATGTAACCTATAGATGACCTGAAACACCAAATATAGACTTGTATCTTCTTTACTGACCTTAGAAACCAGGTACCAACATTATTTCTCAATTCTACAAGTGCCTCACTAGACAGACACTAGTTGACCCGCGAGGATGCCTCACTTGACAGATATAGGACAACCTATGAGGGCCTCATTAGAAAATTATGGCATGAACCACGAGGATGACCTAAATTAGGGTTTCTCGAGTTTCTCTCACTCTCCTCTACAATCCTGAGAATATCACACTTTTCCTGCTTCACCACCTCAGAATTCTCCGTTACAAACTAGCCAAAATATCACAATACTAGACCATAACATTCACAATATAGATATTCAATGGAGTTCTTGTGAATGATTCCTTGAGGAGTATTTATAATTTTTTCTCTGGAAATTCTTCTCTTAAATTTAGGGCTCCTAGATATTTCTTGTTGCAAGCACTTTATCCTTTCATTCATTGACTTGTATCCAACTAGGGTTTCTTGACCATTCTTTGGGGATTCCAATTTTGCAAGGCCATATCTCCATAATCATGAGGAACCACATGGCGTTCCACATATCACCGAAAATGACACAATGTGTATAACTATCCATATATGATAGTCTTACCTCCAATTACACTATCCTTCATGACCAAAATTATCAATCAACTTCGAGTCCAATAACCACACCTCCACGGCTATATGTAGATTACATCAAATGTACCCAACTAACTCACCATCAATCTCAATCATACATGTGTCCAACATCTATGGACCTCTCCAAGCGTTGACATCAATTTCTAAGGTTGAAATCAATGACAACAAACTTTCCAAAACAACTGTCTGGCAAGGACAATATGTTGAGTACATTAAAAAAAATCCATGATTTTCAAAGACAAATATTCCAAAACATACAACTTGCAATAACATTCATCTATATTGATTTTCATTCATTAATTGAACTATTGTCATCACTCCAGCTGTGTGCATGCCTCATTTCTTCATCATTTGTACGAGATATTGTAATTTGGTTATTTAACCTAATGTCTCCTTGATTGGATTGTTTTTTATGTTTTGCCCCTTCATATTTGATCCGGGGGATCAAAAAGTGCTCCAAACTCAAAGTGTTCAAAAGTTCTTGAAAATGGTTTCATTGCATGGATATCATCCTCATGATCCCAATGCAGTTCGTACAACTGACGTGGCAGTCGTACAATTAACGTGTCGATAATGTGACAAGGACACATGGCATGGGTTGATGCGTTGTAGGTGTCTGGACAACTGATTGGGAATTTAGAATTTGAGTTGGGCCAATGACAGGGTGCCATGTGGCCCAACCAAGGGATTCCATGTGGCACCCCACAGGCCATTAAAATTTTTGGGGTAGACTCCACCGGGTTTGATTGTGCGACCTCCAGGAAGAAGTGGACTAGCATGGACAGGCCTACCAGTATGCCTATCGGGTGTTTATTAACCCTATAGGGTGAAACCTATATTTAAGTTTCAATGGTAGGATGTTTGGCGGTAGGGTCAGGGATAAGCCCCAACCCTGTTCACTGTGCACATGGAGACACCATGGGCTAGGGATTAGCCCCAACACATGGTCATACAACTCAATAACCAACCATAGTGGAACCGGGAGCAAAACCGATGGGGGTAGAAAGTTAGCTCATGCCATGGCCACGTGGTCCATGTGGCCCAGTCCTTTGGATTTGGGCGGAGTTGGGTTTGAGCATGCCCAGGCCAGGTTTTTGGACAATTTGTGTGTTTTGGAGAAAGGTTTGGTTGTAGGTTTTGGGTAAAACATTAGAGGAGGATACATTTCTCATATTTTGACCAAACCAGGTGCAGAAAAATCCTAGACAAGGGTTTTTCACTGTTCTAGAGCCATTGGATCTATTATTTTTTCCATTTGAGCATTGCAATTTTTTTTTTTCACATATTGAACACTTAATGAAAGAGGACCATTGGAAGCTGGAACAAGAGATGTATCCCAAGAGAGGCGTGAACTCCTTTATCATTTGATGTGTTATGTGTGTTATTTGATTGTTGTTTATCTCTGTTATTTCTACAATTTTAAGTTTAAAACTCATTAAAAATCTACGTGCTTGCAAATTGATCCATTTCCTAAGACACATAAAATTTCACTTGCATGTTGTACAAGCCTTCAATTTCATATCAAGTTGATATCAAAGCATAGGTTATGGTGAAGTTTTGATTTTTTTGCAAGTGTTTTTCTTATTCTTACAAGGTTGAAGTTTACAAGAGGAGAAGGAAAGCTTGTGGAGACAAGTTCTCAACTTTCAAGAAGGAGAACAATTCATTCACCTCAAGTTTCAAGGAGACTTTCGCCAAGTCTGGCTCATGAGGAGAGTCTTGAAACCCTCACTTCAGATGAAGAAAATTTCAAAAAATCCTTCTTTGATATGACAAAAATGGTGAAAGTTTTATATGAAGAGAGTGTTGATTAAGGTTGGTTTTCATTTATGTCAACCCTTGAAGAAAGTTTGGTAGCGAATTCCGGTAGAAGAAAGGTTTGGATAATGGAACCAAGGTTGTTTCATGTATAATGGTATGATTTTTAATATATTTTAAGGTAATACTATTCTATATGGATAGTACATGTCATGCCATTTCTGGTGGTATGTGGAACGTCACATAACTCCACACAGTTTGAGAGTTATGACCTTACGAAATTGGAGGACCCTCATATGTTGGCTTGAAGCCCCAAAAGGTCAAAAAAGTCAAAGAGATTGAAAAGAAGAAATTATTATTTAAATGATAAAGTAAAGTGACAAAGTCAAGAAGGATTATTTAAATAATAAAGTGAAGTGACAAATTCAAAGAATATTATTTAAATGATAAAGTGAGGTGACAAAGTCAAGGAGGAATATTTAAATGATAAAGTAATGGAGAAATTTCTAATTATGGAAAGTGGTTGACCCTAAAAATGAGGAAAATAGGTTAAGTTACTGATCCATATGGATATCAGTGGCCACCCACCTTTTCCATCTGGCTCAAAATAGTTTTCTGACAATTTTGTCAATTTACTATTTTTAGCAGTTTTAACTTCCGTGGCCATTTTGAGGGCCTAAATGAAGGTTTTTAGGGATTGAGATCCTAAATAATATCATAAAAAACTAATCTCCTTGATGATACCTTTCCAATGGGCTATCACACGCCTAAAACGAAGATCGTATGCAAAAGTTATGACCCCGAGAAGTTGATGTACTAACTTACCCAAACAGGGCCCACATGACTTTTGGCACTTCATCTCTTAGGGTTAGGTTTTTGGAATTATTTCTTATTGTAAAAATGCCTTCAGAGACTCATTGTAGCCTTCGTCTTGCGAATGTGCACTGCCGTCACATCTCTTCTTAGAGATAATCCGCCACCATTCCAACAAGCTTGTTTCTGCTGCATTTTACAGTTTCATCTTATTTCGTTATTGAATAGAAAACCAATTTTATTGTATCTCTGTTATTTTTTGTTAAGCATTTGTTAATAATATGTATTCATTTTGTTCTACTCATAAATCTGGATCAGTGGTATCATAGCGGTCTTCTCCTTGTCATCTTAATGCATGTCCCCAACGAGGTCAGAGTACAAAGAGTTGGGTCTCGAGCTTGTTTCTCTTGAGGACATAAACTCTCACATGCCCAAGAGACCTCCCATGGTAGGAGAAAAGAAATATGATGGAACAAGAGATCCTTTCAAACTGTTGATTGAGGAATCCCTCATGCAATAGAGGAATGATATGATGGATAGTTTCGCACAAATCCTTCGGCGGCTACCAACATGCGACTCATCTTCTTCGAACGGAGGTGCCACCCCCTTTAAGGTACAAATAAACTTAGATATTCCTATATTTGAAGGTCATATAGATGTAGATGCTGTAGATAAGTGGTTGAATATACTAGAAGGGTATTTTTCTGTCCATAACTTTTCAAATAGAGAAAAGATTACTTTTATGCTCCTCAAAGCCGTTCCCCATGTCAAAGATTGGTGGGAAAATTTCTGTGAGAAAAAGGAAACAGAGGAAACCTCATTATTTTCAGTCACGACCACCTAGGAATCCTTCAGGAATGCTATTAAGGAACAATATTACCCTGACGGAAGTTATGATGACCTGTATACCAAATGGACCACACTGCGGCAAGAAAGAGATCAAGCAGTGCTAGATTTCACAAATATTTTCCATACCTTGCGCACTAAGTTGGGTATCAAATATTCAGAGTGACATCTGGTGATCAAGTATCATGGTGCTCTAAATAGATACATCCATACTGAAATGGAATTTCTAGACATCTCATCCTTGGGCGTGGCCTACCGATATGCCATCAAAATCAAGTAGAAGCTCAAACAAAAGACGCGACAATTTGGGCTTGGGAACCCCTCACAAAAAAATCTAGGAAAGGGTGGCCCCAACCCACCAAAAAAAGGACAAAGAAAATATGGACAGTATCAGGACAACTAGTCCAAGCCATAAGAAAAGAAGGACACTGGAAAGACAAAGAAAGATACTGGGAAGTGGTGCGACTTCCATAAGAGCCCTTGGCATAACACTGCTAACTACCGCTCAAAGCAATCATTGGTGGCTGAAGTGAAAGCCTTTGAATCAGATGCAGATTATGAATCTGAGCCAGAACCAGAAAGGGAAAGATGGATCATTGACATGGAACCCAGTGCCACCGTTTCTACCACCAAGATCCAGCCTGGTGAACCAAACGAGCCAAAAGAAGGAGAGCGTCTCTTCCATTCACATATGTGGGTAAAATGAACCCCGTTGCACTTCATCGTTGATAGCGGTAGCCATAAGAACCTCATCTTAGCATTGGTCATCAAGTGACTGGCCCTACCAACAACTCTGCACCCACAACCCTACACCATTGGATGGCTCCACCAAGGTAGCGATCTCCTCGTTAGCCAACAGTGCCAACTGCCATACGACATCAAGCCCTTCAAAGACAAGGTATTGTGTGATGTTTCTCCTCTCTAAGTTTGTGATGTTCTTTTGGGCCAACCTTATTTATGGAAACGCTATGCTGTATATGAGTCTATGCCTCGTAGTGTTATTATTACTTTGAACATGAAATTGTACAGGATACCTGAGGCAGTCCCACCTAGTGCTATTTCCTTGATCTCTGCTAAGCAATGCATGAAGGTCATCTATCAAATGGGGAAGTTTGTCTTCTTCATGATTCACTCTCAGAATAAGTGAAAGATCATAGCGACATTAAAGGTCTCTGCGGCCAACCTCTCCACACAATAGAATCAATTAGATAAGGTCATGGGAGAATAATCAGATATCTTCTCCTCACCTACAGGGGTACCTCTACATTTCCAGGTCAATCACCCCATCAATCTGACCCCCAGCGCACCGCTACCCAATGGAGCATTCTATCATCGCTCTTTGTTTGAGAATGAGGAGATCAAGTGACAGATCCAAGAATTTATCCACAAGGGGAATATCTACCCCATCTCATCACCTTGTGGAAGCCCAATCATGATGGTACTAAAGAAAGATGGAACCTGGCGACTCTGTATTGATTACTGGGCTCTGAATAAAATCACAGTCAGAAATCGATACTGGATTCCCCGAATCGATGACCTCCTTGATAAACTCACAAGGTCCAAATACTTCAGTAAGATTGATTTAAAGTCTGGATACCACTAGGTCCTGATAGAATAGATAGATGTATGGAAGACCGCCTTCAAGACATAGAATGGTTGGTCATGCCCTTTGGTTTGAAAAATGCTCCAGCCACTTTCATGAGGATGATGGATGATATCCCATGAAAATTCACTAATACTTTTGTAGTGGTGTATCTGGATAATATTCTAATTTACAACACGACTTGGGCCGAACAGTTGCAACATATTCAACAGGTTCTGCACACCCTGCGATAGCACAAGCTATACGCCAACTTGGAAAAATGATCCTTCGGCATGGACATGGTCCATTACCTAGGCTACATAATTGATCAACATGGAATACATGTGGATCCATCCAAGATCCAAATCATCCATGACTGGCCAGCCCCAACAACACTCACTGAGCTTCAGAGCTTCTTGGGCCTTGCCAATTTATACCACAGCTTCATTTTGGGATTCTCCCATATTGCATGGGCCATCAGCCAAATAACCAAGGGTGGTGGTAAGGAGAAATTTGCGTGGGGCCAGTCCCAACAACAAGCATTTGATGATTTGAAGCAGTGCTTGTGCTCAGCCCCAGTACTTTCACTACCATACCTACAACATCCCTATGAGATTGAGACAGATGATTCCGATTATACTGTGGGCTCCGTTCTCACTCAGTACAGCCACCCCGTGGCCTATCATAGTGAGACACTGTCAGATATTTTCAATAAGTACCCTACTTATGACAAAAAAATGTACTCCATTGTGCAAGCATGCCGCTAGTGGAGACATTACATTGTTGGGAAGGAGACAGTCATCCACACTGATCATAAGCCATTGTAGTTCATGCAGACACAGGGAAAATTACATAATGACCGCCATCAAAAGTGGTCCACATACTTGCAACAATTCCACCTCAACATCAAGTATAAAATATGAAGCAACAATCGCATCGTTGATTGCCTCAGCAGACTTCTAGTCGTGACACTCACCACAGTGCTAGAATCTTGTGGCCATGAGACATCTGGATGGCCCAAACTCTATGAGACAAACCCTGACTTCGCCACCACCTACCAAATGTTGGGTGAAAACGCAGTTGTTGATAATTTCCATCTTCAGGATGGGTTGTTGTGTTGTCTGGGCCATATATGTGTTCCATCAAGTTAAAAAGTGAAGCTGATCTGGGAAGCCCACTACACTCAGGTGGCAGGACGCTTCGACATAAAAAAGACAGTGGTGATGCTACAAAAAAAATTCTACTGGCCGAAACTTCGACAGGAGGTCAACAAATATATTAGGTCCTACATTGTCTGCACTATTTCCAAACCAACCACTAAGAAACAGGGCCTGTACACCCCTCTTCCTACTCCTGACAGGCCATGGGAATCAACATCGGGTGCCACATAAGTTTAAGGTGGGAGACAAAGTTTAGTTACACTTGCAGAAAGAACACCTTACATGACCCCATTGGAAGCTTCACCCACTCTATTATGGGCCATACACTATCACCAAGGCCATGGGGGATAATTCTTTTGAGCTCAACATTCCTCCTTTCCTTGGCCTACAACCAATGTTTAACGTGGATGTCCTTCGCCCTTATTTCCCACCATTATTGGACACCTCAGACGTAGAAGAAAAACTGACAACAACATATATCAACCTTGAATTCATACAATAGGAATACAATGATCATATTGTAGATAGATAGATCAATGGCACTTGACAAAAAAAGATCCATCTTTATCGAGTCCTCAAAGCGGGGCAGCTCCTGCACCAAGGCAAGTGGCTTACCCGGGGCCAAATTCAGTAGAAATTTCATCATCTGATGGGGGACCTCAACACAATGGATACCATTTCTTCCTAAGGAGGGAGGATTGATCCATATGGATATGGATGGCCACCCACCTTTTCCAACTGGCTCAAAACAATTTTCTGACACTTTTGGCAATTTACTATTTTTAGTAGTTTTAACTTCCGGGGCAATTTTGAGGGCCTAAATGAAGGTTTTTCAGGATCGAGCTCCTCAATGATAGCTGAAGGAATTATTGAGCCCAAAAAATGAATCTCCTTGATGATATCTTTCCAACGAGATATTGCACGCCTAAAATGGAGATCGTATGCAAATGTTACGACCCCGAGAAGTTGATGTACTAACTTACCCAAATGGGGCCCACATGACTTTTGGCACTTCATCTCCTAGGGTTAGGTTTTGGGATGTCTAGGGTTTTTGGAATTCTTTATTATTGTAAAAAGGTCTTCAGAGCCTCATTGTAAACTTCTTCTTGTGAATGCGCACTGTCGTCACATCTCTTCTCATAGATAAGACACCACCATTCCAACAAGCTTGTTTCCGCTGCATTTTACAATTTTAGCTTATTTTGTTATTGAATAGAAAACCGGTTTTACTGTATCTCTGTTATTTTGTGTTTATCACCTTTAATAATCTATATTCATTTTGTTCTTCTCATAAAATCTGGATCAGTGCCCTATAAATGGGTTAAGTGACCTAGAAATAGGTTAAGTGACCTAGAAATGGGTTAAGTGACCTAGAAATAGGTTAAGTGACCTAGAAATGGGTTAAGTGACCTAGAAGATGCTTCTAAGGAAGATATTTGGAGAGTATAAATAAGAGGAAAGACTCTCTCATTTTATATCACACTTGAGAATATTGAATATCTATAGGTGATTGAGGTAACCAAAGGATATCTAACCCGAATTTCAGAGGGAAGGTGAAGAAAAGAAGGTCGGAATTCAAGGGATGATAAATTCTTTTGATGATGCTTTCTAAGGTATGTTATTTACAGGTCATCTCACCATTTTTGAAATAACTTTTTTTCTAGAATTATTCAGACCGTGAAATTGATAGGACATTGAGGAAACATATCCAAGTATCTGTGGTAAAAAACTCAGCTTGTGGGTCACATTTTTGGAGTTATACTTCGTGGAAAATAGGGTTTGTGGCTAGTCCCGAAACTAGTCTAAACCAAGTGTTTCGGGTAAAAATGACATAACTTCTTCATAACAGATCCAAATTCAGTACGACCAATTTTTTTGGTTATAGTACATACTTTATTATGATGTGTAGAATTTTCAGATCCATTCAACAAATATTCTGTGCAGGACACGCTCTACAAGGTCGCTCTCTACAATAAGCCAGAATTTAGCAAGGTATGCCATTTTTTCTATAATTCCTTTTATCAGGACCTGGAGGAATTGCATAGAACAAACTAAAGAACATTGTGTGTAACTCTCATATATTTATTCATTACAGGTACATAGTTATGATTATTTCAAGTTAGGGTTGTTGACTAATCCCAAGCCAGTCATGTGAGACTAAAGAAAATTTTGATGAAAATCCTAGTCTCTTATTGTGAAAGTTAAGGAAGGTTTGCAGGTATTTGATCATATACACCAGGTCTATTACAGAGTTACAAATCATATTTGTATGATGAAGGATTTTGGTTAAGGTACATGTTACAAGTATATGATGAGTTGGCATATACATGAGTTGTATAGTTGATTATGTTGGTACATATTGATGATTCATAGTTAATGAGTAGTTGACACATGATTGGTACATACTTGGTACATGGTTGGATGCACTTGTTTATGGTACAGGTTGATTACAGGTTGATGCATGGTTGATGCACTTGTTTATGGTACAGGTTGATTACAGGTTGAGGTACAGGTTGATGCATGGTTCATGTTTATTGGTACATGTTTACAACAATATATCTCATAGTGATAGTGTGACAGTGGTTCCATCATTCTACTTCTACTTCAGGGCAGTTAGACGGGGAAAGGACAGGTGGTTGTAGCCACCTTCTGGTTGTATATGGAGAACATATGGGGTTGTAGCCTCCTTCTGGTTGTATCCAGAGAATAGAGGAGTTGGAGCTTCCTTCAGGTTGTAGCATGAGAAACAAGGGGGTTGGAGCCTCCTTCCATTTGCAGCTGGAAAACAAAGGAAGTTGGTGCTTCCAATGAATGTAATTTTTCAAGACATATAAGAAAAATCATTTCATGGTTTTCTTCCGCTTTGGGTTTCCACATAAAACATTGGTGTATTGTGTATGTGTATGATTGTTCATTTGTTCATTTCTTATTTACTCTGAAGTTATTGGATGATGATGCTACATTTATATAAAACTTGGATTATATGGTTAAAAATGATTGCATTGCTCTATTACTAATTCACCCCCCCTCTCTGTAATCCAACAATTAGTATCAGAGTGAGGTTCCTTCAGAAATAAGTTTAACCACTGAAAGGTAGATCATGGAAAGAAACAACTTGTATAAAAATGGAATACCACAGTTCAATGGATAGAAGTATGCATTTTGGAGCATAAGGATGAAAACATATATACAGGCACATGGATTTGAAATTTGACAATCAATTGTAGATGGATACACAGCACTGACAATTCTACCAACAAATGGCAAAGCAGTGAAACTCGACCAAAATAATTCCAAAGCCAAAAATGCACTTCTGAATGGTCTTAGTGAAATGATATTCACCAAAGTTTCACATTGTAAATCCAGTAAAGAGATTTGGGACAAACTTCAAAATATTTATGAAGGAGATTCAAAAGTCAAAGAAGTAAAGCTTCAAACTTACAGAGGTTAGTTTGAACAACTTAAGATGAAGGAAGATGAGAATATTGCAGCTTACTTTTTACAAGTTGATGAAACAATAAATGCAATCATAGGATTGGGAGAAGAAATCAAAGAATCTGTAATTGTTCAAAAAGTACTAAGATCTCTTCCTATGAAATTTGACCCTAAGATATCAGCACTAGAAGAAAGATCATATCTAAACTCAATAAGAATGGATGAGTTACATGGAATATTCACAGCCTAGGAAATGAGAACTGAACAGGAAAATCCAGATATAAAATAAGAAGCCTTCAAAGAATCCAAAAAGTCAAAGTAAAAGGGAAGGCAAAAACAAGAACATAGCAGCAATAGTGACGCCTCAGAATATGATGAAGAAGTGACCAACTTTGTCAAAAGACTGAACAAGGGAACTGATAGTATGTATAGAGGTAAGATTCCTTTAATTTGTTTTAATTGTGATGGTATTGGTCATTTTTCTAACAAATGTACTTATAATAAAAAGAGAAATGATGAAGGTTACTCAAAAGGAAAACAAACATATAAAGGTAAAATAACCATAGAGAAAGTTTTCAAGAAAAACTTATACACCAAAGAAGACATCTCATCATCAGATGAAGATGAAGTCAACGACAGTGAGACAAAAAGAGTTATATTCATGGCAGTAGAAGAATTTGATAAAGAATACTCTGAAGAAGAATATGAAGAAGCCAAAGAAGAATATGAAGAAGTCAAAGAAGAAATTGAAGAGGCAGAAGTTGACTACCGAGAGGAATTAATGTGTTCCATAGAATTTATCAGAAGAGAAAAGAAGAAGAAAATGAAACTACAAGCAGAACTAGACAAGAAAGAAGACACTCAAGAACTAGAACAAATGATCATTGTTGGCACAGGGGCAGACACAGGGTTCAGATCCAAGAGCGCACCAACAATCCCTATCTACTGGCCCTTTCGGGAACACCTGCGAAGTAGATGTAGTCTCACCTGAAGCAGTTATGAGGGAGTTGCAGGACAAAGATGTCTACAACCAAGGGGAATATCAAGTGGATCTAACATAAGAACAACACAACATTCATATATCACTTATCAGCTAGGAACTATTTTGCACATCTACTTATCAGATCTAAAACAATAATGCAATCACAATATATCACTGATAGAGACAAAATACCAATCACCCACAACACAAAATATACATGGTTCACCCTCTCTCTAGGCCTACATCCACATAACTATGATTTATAATGTATTAATATGAAGCATATAGTTCTTGTCTGCACTCTTAGCTAGTAGATCCTCTTCCTTCTCCTTTATTTCTCTCCCCATCCTGCGCACCCAGCTGCAGGATTGATCTTCACACCCAACTGAAGATCTTACAATACCAAAAGGATCTCGCACTTAGCGCTTCTCTCTCACACAACAATAATCTCTCTTAAAATCAATAAAACTATACCCAACAATATCATACCAACCCAAACTAGGTCTCCATGACCTTTATTTATACATTACAATAGCTCACCGATATCCTTAAGTTGATACTTAGGTGTCCAAAACCCTAGATACCAAAACCCTAGGTGTATAAAACCCTAGGTCAACTTGACCCATATTTTTAGGGCTTCTCGATCCTGTCTTTCCTTTCTTCTTGTGCGGTGCTCCATATCTGTAAAGGAAACAATTCTCAGGCTTGGTACCAAATATTCCACTAGAACAACATCTTCAAGACTGTATACCAACTTAAAAGGTGTGTGCATTGTCAGCTTCTTGCAAGTGGTTCTATAGAACCATAATACTATTGGTACTCTTAGATCCCAATCATCCCTATTCACACTGCAAATCTTCATGAGCGTTGTTTCAAAGATCTTGTTGAATGCTTCAACTATCCCATTTGCTTGTGGATGGTACGATGTGTTGTTCTGATGGTGGACGACAAATTCTTTAGTCAGGGATTCAACTGTCTTATTGATGGAATGTGTATATTGATCACTCACAAGGATCTTTTGGCATCCAAATCTAGTTAGGATGTCATCAAATATGAAGCATGCAACTACAGTTGCACTATAGTCCTTAAATTCTCTTTCTTCGGCCCGTCTGGCCAAGTATTCTATTGTTGTAATTATGTACCTTGCTTCTGTATTCTTTCCTAGTGGGTTTATAGGTCCCAAGAAGTCAATGGCCCATTTATCAAATGCTTGTAGGTTCAATTGTGGTTCTAGTGGTATTTCATCTCTTCTAAAGGGTTTTCCAACTCTTTGGCATACATCGCATGCTCTGGAATAGTCTGTAGCATCTCTGTGTAGGGTAGGCCAACAAAGGCCATCTCTAAGAACCTTCTACGCAGTTTCTTTCCTTGCATAATGTCCTTCGGCGATGCCTTCATGAGCTTCTGCGAGGATCAATGGTCGTTCTACCTCCATAACACATCTTCTTAATATCTCATCAGGTCCCATCTTGTATAGATGTCCAACTATAAGTGAGAAGTCTGCAGTGCGCACTACTAGTTGTTTCTTCTCAGGAATTATGTATTCACTAGGTTCCATTCTTGTTGATAGGAACTGGACTATCTCTATGAAGTGGTCATCGATCTTTCTAATGGCCAGTAGTTGTGCATCTGGCAATGCATCCTACAAATTGGTCGACTCTTCACCATGTTCCAATGTTGACAAATGATCAGGTCCTTTTTTCATTCTCCCTGGATTTACTATGATCTTAAAATAATATTCCTGAAATAGCAGAAGAAATATGCATATCCTTCCTCCCAACACTAGCTTGTTGACTAGGTATTTCATCATGGAGTGATCAGTAAACATTTTAAAGTGTCCTCCCAATAAGTAGTGGTGAAATTTCTGCAATGAATATACCATGGCTAACCCTTCTTTCTCAGTGGTGGTGTTATTAATCTCAACAGTTGATAGCTTCCTTCTAGAGAAGGCTAACGGGTGGTCAATATTTCCTCCTCCCGGTTGTGCTAACACAGCTCCTAAAGAAATGGAAGATGCATCAAAATGCACATGAAATTCCTTGGTCCAGTCTGGGAAAACCAGAATAGGCGCAATAACCATTTTTTGTTTCAGTGTGTCGAAGATCTGCTGGCATTCTTTTGTTCAACTAAACTGACAATATTTCTTCAACAACTTCTCCATGGGTGTTTTAATCTGAGCATATCCTTTAATGAATTTTCTATAGTATCATATGTATCCCAACGTAGTGCGCAACTGTTTGACTGAAGTAGGAGGGGCTAGATCAACGATAATGGCAATTTTGGATGGATCTACCAACAATCCTTGCTTGCATACGATATGAGCTAACAACACTCCAAATGGTGAAAAGAAAATACATTTCTTCATATTCAAGGAAATTTGACACTGCCTGCATTTATCCAACATTAGCCTTAGACATTCAATATGATTCTTCAATAAACTAAAAATAGTCTAATCATCAAAATATGCTTCTAGAAATTTATGCAAAAATTCCTTGGATGCTTCGACCACCACCCTGGAAACGATGGTTGGGGCATTCTTTAATCCAAATGGCATCACTATATATTGGTAGGATCCCCATTCTGTTGCAAATGTTGTCCTATGGTGATCTTCCTTGGCAATTTGGAAGTGATGGTATCCTGAAAATCCATCTGTAAAAGAATATACTATGTGGCCTCCTACATTATCTAACACTTCGTTAGTGAATGGTGTAGGGAAGGGGTCATGCAAAGAAGCATCATTCATATTCCTGAGATCTATGCATATCCTGATCTCTCCTGTCTTCTTGTCTTGTACCACCATAGGGCTAATCCACTCTGACTCTTCGACAGGTTTTATAATCCCTACTTTCAACACTCTGTTGAGCTCAATTTTAACTTTTTCCTTATATTTAGGGCTCAGTCTGTACGATCTCTGTTTGACTGGTCTAGCATCTAGATTTAAAGGAATCCTCATCTCACCCATAGGCCCTTTAATTCCCTTCATATTAGTGAACTTGGTTGGAAACAAGTCCTGATATTCATGCAGTAACTCTGTAATTTTGTTAATGGTAGCAGCATCCCAATAATCTCCGACATTAGCAAGCTTCGGGGTATGTTCTGTTCCAATATTGACCTTATTAATCTTGATTGACTGTCCAATAGATGGTAACTCAACTCTTGGTACTTGTCCATCTCTCTGGCCTTTTGTTTCTTTGATGTTCACCTTCCTCGAATCATCGTCTTCATCAACATTGATGTTGTAACAACCTTGTAGTTTCTGGAGAGGCACAGTCCTTTCATCCTCTTCTTGTTCCAAAGGAATACTAGATGCCTCCTTGAATACTTTTTGTCTCACAATATGTAGTGCTTGATCTACTAAAGGATATTGACTTTCAAATAAGAAGGTAGTTACAAAATTCTGAGTCATACCTTTCCAATCTATAGTGATGAGGCGCAACTCTGCTTGAAGGTACTAGTTGATAGGTGTTGTTGCCAGTGTGTTGATGAATTTTTGTACCCATTTTTCTTGAGGGGTGTTGCTCCAATATTCCTAACAACTTCTCACATGGTACTTTGGGTAGCTTCGACCTGTGTATCGAAATTCACAACCTTCCACTTGTGCTAAGAACCGCGCTGTCATCAAGGTACGACACTATATCCAATCCGTAATGTTACTTGTGTGTGCCCCCCTCATCTTGTTGGGGTTTCTCTCAGGGCCTCATCCATCACCAACAGTCTTTGTTGCATTGGTACACTCTCTTCAAATTCTGACAATAAGTTTTATAAAGGATTTAGACCATCAAAGGTGGGAATTTACTTATTGTTGTGTCAATCCAACAAACTTCTCTGGTTAGTCTAGCACATATTCTTGTAGATACTTTATACATTTTATTCTACCAATTCTCCAGTGCTTCTTCTGAGTCTGATGAGCATACATTGTCACTTCACCATCTTAAGTTTCCATCGACTATGGGATTAATGTAATC
Organism: Picea glauca; assembly: GCA_000966675.3. NCBI lineage: Eukaryota > Viridiplantae > Streptophyta > Pinopsida > Pinales > Pinaceae > Picea > Picea glauca. The sequence continues at coordinate 465,033 of JZKD02S1170192.1, forward strand.
CTGCTGTCTGGCTCTTAATTTGTATATGTTTTCTAGTTCGTATGCATGGTCTTCTTCTCTGATGGGCTCTGTGTTTCACTGACCTTCATCTGGATATAAGGGTGTAATGAACCTAAGGCTGTTTTTTTCAAAAGTCATGCGTCTCTTCTTTAAATCAACCATAGTGTAATTATTGAAGGACCAATCAATTCCTAATAGCGCAGGGTAAGGGCAACTGTCATCAACTATCTCAATTACCTCGAAATCTACAAATGTTCTTACTCCATCAATGTCCACAGGGACATGTTCCAGTTTTCCAAATGGACTTACAGCTTGTTGGTTGGCCATCCTAAGCCTGATAGGGGAATAGATCAACTTCAGTTTTCCCATAAGTTCCCAGGTTTGTTTCGACGTGACATTGACCTCCGACCCTAACTTGAGGACTACATAATCTATCTCATACTCTCCTATTTGATAATTCAAATGTAATTCCTTATTTGTCCTTCTCTTCTTACCGATTTGGTGTACTATCCTATTTAGTAAGGGGTCTATATTTCCTAGCTCATATTGTTTGATGAAATTTTGCAATTCTTGTACAACTCTCTCATCTTGAATCAACTTAATACAAGTATATAGGAATTCCATGAGCTTCCTTACATATTTTCCTTCTTTTGGTGAAGCAGACTGATCAAATTCCAGAGGCATTCCATATTCTCTCATTTTTGGTCTTGTCTTCGATGAGGAACCTTGGTATCCTCTGAATTATTTTCGTTCCTCATCGAATCTTTGTCTTTATTTATTTGCATAAAACATTTGTGTCTTCTCTTTATCTTTCCTGATTCCTGGGTCTTCCATAATATTCCCTAGGGTCATTCTGTCTTGTCCTGTAACAATTCCTCCTCTGGTTATAACAACCACTCTAGGATCTTCTTTACGAGGTTCAATGTATATTAGTTGGACTTGTGAGTTCTGCTGAGGTCCTCATCTTTCCTGAAGCTTAGCTATCAACACAAGACAATCTTCTATAACATGTTCAAACGAGCTACAGTAACTGCAAGTAGTACAAGGGTTCTGGAAATTCCTTGCGAGGTGTCTTGGTTGTACGCAGTTATAACATATTATCTGTCCTCGACCAAAACCCATTATTCCTCCTCGTCCTCTTCCTATGAATCCACTACGAGGATTGAAGTTTCCTCTCCCAGGGGAGTTATATTGTGTAGTGTTTCCTTCTTATTGTACTTCTCCTTGAATATTGTATATGTCTCTTGACATTTCATGCATGAGATCATAAGCCCTACAATATATATCATCATGTCCCACGGACTTACAGAACGTTCAATACAAATTTGTGGGTGTCAGAACATATTTTTCATGTAATAGCACTCACCAGTGAAATCCTGTTTCTGCATACCTCGCACCAGGGTAAGGGGACTTGCTTCAAAGGGCTCGGGGATCCAGAGGCCAAGTGATCATGGAATAGATGACAATTCTCCTTGTCATGGCCTTCTGATCTGCATATGACACACTATATGTCTTCTCTTTTATCTTTTTCCTTGTCTTTGTTCATATCTTTGACCTGCAGAGACAAAGTAGTTAACTGACTCAAGATCTAACTCATACCTGAGCTGGATTCTCCCATAGGGTATTATTCTAACTTCATGGCTATCTCTAGTGCCTTAGACTGTGAAGCAATATTCTGTTGCATAAGGGGAACTTTGATGTGTGGTAAGAGGGAATAAATGAACCATTCTTTGTTCTGTTCATTTGGAATCTGAAAATTCAATCGGCCTTTTAAGGTTTTGAATCTATGATCGAATTCCAAAATAGGTTCAGACACATTCTGCTTGATCTCTTTCAGCTCTGTAATACATTGTGACTCCGACTTGGGTTTCTTGAACTTTGCAATCGACACATTCTTAATCTGATTCAGTGGCTTAGGCTGTGCAAGTCCTTGAACAAGCTTCATGTACTAGCTCAGTGCGCGATCCCTTAAAGTGGTACTAAACTGGGTTCTTTTGACAACTTCATCCATGAAATTTTTAATATTCCATACATATTCACATAGGAACCAATGTTGATCGAGATATTTAGATCCATCTCCCCTAAATATAGGGAGTCTCATCTCATCTTCCATAGATGTTCCTAGGGTCCTTGACTGAGTATGTGGTGGATTACTAGTGGCAGTGCTCTGGGTACTCTGGTGGCTGGGATTAATCTGATTTCTTAATACTACTGAATCAACAAGAGGGATAACCCTACTTACTTCAATGGTCTGCATAGTTCCTGAAGTTTCAGGTTCTCCCTGGCGAAGCTCTTTAGCTTTCCCTTCCTCTATCCCAAAAGGTTATAAATGCTCCTCATCTGTCAGATCTGCCTCTTCTCCACTATAGAAACCTTCATCCCCATAGTTCTTATTGAATAGGTTTGCAAGGTGAACTTCTCTGAACACTCTCCCACTACGCATATGTCCAGCTTTTCTGTCGTTGTTGTTGTCCGAATTCTTGAACATTAGCCTTTCTAGATCCAACCATTCTACTGTATCTTCAAGATGTTCTTCTCATGCAATAACATCTTGAGTCTCAACTTTAGGAATTGTAAAAATTTTCCTCTGGGTCCCTTAAAGAAATATCGCTCAGCTTGGCTGTATGAATCTACTCTGTCAACAACAAACTCTGTGATGTACCCTCAAATGGTGCTATCAAACCAGTGATCTATTGCTCATGATATAGTGTTATAAACTCTCTTGACCTTCTTGATCAACTCTGACGTCCAAACCACAGGAGGTTTAGATCGGATCTCAAACTGGGTATCTGCTAATATAACTAGTCACTCATATAGCTCCTGATGGAATCCCCCGAAGAAAATTTTGTGTATATCAGTGAAGATATATTTCTGCAACCAATCCTCTGTACTAATAATGGGGTTCTTATTCTGGGCTTCAACGAAGTCCTTTTCTTGATCCTCTATTCTCTTTTAAGTCTCTGTCTTTGATGGGAACCACCTTGACATTCCGTCAAGAATATTCATGTCTCGACAACGGAGCCATTTGTTGGCACAGGGGCAGACCCAGGGTTCAAATCCAAGAGCGCACCAACAAGCCCTAACTACTGGCCCTTTTGGAAACACCTGCAAAGCAAATGCAGTCTCATCCGAAGCATTCATGAGGGGGTTTCATAATAGATATGTCTACAACCAAGGTGAATATCAGGTGGATCTAACACAAGAACAACACAACATTCACATATCACTTATCAACTAGGATCTATTCTGCACATCTACTTATCATATCTAAAAAAATAATGCAATCAAAATATATCACTGATAGAGACAAAATACCAATCACCCACAACTCAAAATATACGTGGTTCACCCTCTCTCTAGGCCTACGTCCACATAAATGTGATTTATAATGTATTAAGATGAAGCATATAGTTCTTATCTATGCTCTTAGATAGCAGATCCTCTTCCTTCTCCTCTCTTTCTCTCCTCTCCCTACACACCCAGCTACACGATTGATCTTCGCACCCAGCTGAAGATATTACAATACCAGAAGGATCTCACACTTATCACTTCTCTCTGATAGAATAATAATCTCTCTTAACATCAATACAACTATACCCAAAAATATCGTACCAACCCAAACTAAATCCTCATGACCTTTATTTATAAATTACAATAGTTCACCGACATCCTTAGGTCTAGACCTAGGTGTCCAAAACCCTATACCAAAACCCTAGGTGTCTAAAACCCTACATCAACTTGACTCGTATTTTCAGGGCTTCACCAGCCTGTCTTTCCTTTCTTCTCATGCGGTGCTCTAAAGAATCTAATGGTGGATTTTTACACTTGCTGAGTTGTCCATGATCCTTCTTCCTTGTTGATCTTTCATCCTCGATCTCCTTTTTCGATGACTTGCTTCTCTCCATCTTTTATACTCTTTTTCTCACTTCGACTCATTAACAGTCACTATGTCTTCTGCGAAGTTCGTATTTTCCTTTTTCGTCTTTGATCTTCGTTTGATTCCATAACCTAGGGCCAACAATCACAAATTTGAAGGTTCAAATAGAAGAAGATAAAATAATTGAAGAAGCACTCAAAGAACAACTAGAAGAAAAATACAACATCATTGGAAATTTGGAAGCATAGATTGTCACATTAAGAAAGGATATTCAAATGAAAAATATGCAGAACAACTCAAAAGTTTTGGATGAAATTATCAATAGTAAAAAGTCTCATCATGACAAGTCCAGACTTGGATACAATTGAAAAAAAAAAGGATCAAACTCCAAAACAAAAGAGCAATAAACATAACCAAAACGCTATGCAGAAACAATCAAGGGGGATATGAATATCTACAAGGAAGATTACAAGGACACTCCTCCACTGAGAAGATTTAGATTTCAGAATCAACAACTGACAGATAGGCCTCAGGAAGAAGAATAATTTATAAGAGTACCTCCTTTCAAAAGATCGTCAACTCCCAGGTATCAAACTATCTTTTTTGGTTTATGTTATGCATGTAATAATTTTAGACATAAAGATGTGAATTGCAGAGCTAACAACAGGAACACAATCAACTTTGAAATTCATACACAAAGGGGTTATCCAAGAAGGCCTAGTGAAACAAAAAGAAGAAGTTACAACATGTTTGAATATTTGAGCACTGAAGTGGAATGTTACAAATGTAATAATTTTGGACACATGGCCAAAGATTCCATAATGATAGTCCCTCCTAGAGAACCGCAACATAATAACAACAATCACAGACATGAACCTTAGAAAAGGACATGGATAAGAAAGAAGGATCAGTATAGCAATGAATAATCCACACTCGCTCTACAATCTAATAAGAAGAAACATCGTTGGTATGCTGACAATGGTTGTTCAAAACACATGACAGGTGATAGAGACATGTTTCTTACATTACGGAAGGAAAGAGATGGATCAGTCTCCTTCGAAAATGATGATTCATCTAAAATCATTGGAAAAGGCATAGTCAGAATCAGGAACAAGAATACCAAGGAAAAAAAAATTCTACTAGTAGAAGATATGAAACATAATCTTTTAAGTGTGAGTCAAATGTGTGACTAAGGTCATAAAGTTACTTTCGATTCACAAAAGTGCGAGATAAGAAAAGAAGGTTCAGGAAAATTGATTTCTATAGTTGTGAGAACTTCAAGCAACATATATGTATTAAGTGAAATTGGAAATGAAAAGTGTTGTTTAGGAAAGGAAGATGAAATTTGGTTATGGCACAAAAGAATGGGTCACATACGTTTTGACAACCTTGTCAAAGTCAATAGAAGAGAAGTAGTCAGAGAAATGCCCCGGATCACAAAACCAACCAACACTTTATGCAAGCATTGTCAACAAGGAAAGAAAACAAAGAATAGGTTCAAATCAAAGGAATATTCAATGACAAGACCACTAGAAATTGTGCATACTGATATAGTTGGACCAACTAC
>JZKD02S1170192.1:470526-482185 GCA_000966675.3 Picea glauca
AACTTCAAGATCTACAAGGAAATGGTTGAAAATGAAATGGATTCAAAAATCAAATGCTTGAGATATGATAATGGAGGAGAGTTAACTTCAAAGGAATTTATGGACTACTACAACAGTCATGGAATAAAAAGGCAATTCTCCGCTGCTAGGACACCTCAACAAAATGGAGTTTTTGAAAGAAAGAACAAGACAATATAGGAAATGGCTCAAGCAATGCTATTGGATTCCAAATTGACAGATATATTTTTGACTTAGGCAATGCATACAACAGTTCACATTCAAAATAGAGTAATGCTCAGAAACAACACTGACAAAAATCCCTACAAGCTATGGAAAGGAAGACCAACAAATTTGAAGCACTTCATAGTTTTTGGAAGCAAATGCTACATCAAAAGAGAAGATGGAAAAATGGGAAAGTTTGGCTCTCGTGTGGACAAAGGAGTACTTATTGGTTACTCAAGTACAAGGAAAGAATACAAGTGTTACAATATGAGATTGAACAAATTTGTAGAAAGCATAAATGTAACAATTGATGAAACAAGTAGACAAGAATGAAAGGAAGAAGAAAATGAATCAATGGAACATATTTTCGAAGAAGAAGAAGAATATTAAAAGGAAGTAGAAGAGGAAGATGAAGAGAATCCGATAGAATCATAAGAGAAAGTTCAACAAGTGCCTCCAAAGACACCTAGTAGACGAGTACAAAAGAATCATCCTTCATATCAGATTATTGGAAACAAAGACGCAGGAGTTGATACTAGAAGAAGAATCTCTTCACCAGAACAAACACACCTAGAAACCACATATACAATTGAACCAACCTATTTTGAAGAGTCCAGCAAGAATGAATTTTGGAACAAGGCCATGGATGAAAAATTGGATCAAATAGGGAAAAATGACACTTGGGAATTGGTTCCAAGACCAAAGGATAAGAATGTGATCGGCACAAAGTTGGTATACATGAATAAATTGAACAAAGATTGACATGTTACTAGGAACAAAGCTAGATTGGTATGTAAAGGATATGCACAAGTTGACGGAACCAAATTTGAAGAGACATTTTCCCTAGTTTCCAGAATGGAAGCAATCCAATTGATTTTATCTTATGCATGCTCCAAAATATTAAAGTGTATCAGATGGACGTAAAATCATCTTTTCTGAATGGGGAAGTTGAAGAAGAAGTCTACATTGAACAACCAGAAGAATTTCAGTTGTCAGAGAATGCAGACTATGTGTGAAAATTAAAGAAGGCCTTGTATGATCTAAAACAGGCTCCTAGAGCATGGTACTCTAGATTGGATAAATATCTACAACATGCAGGGTTCAGAAAGGAAGTGCAGACAACAAGCTCTACATCAAGGTAAGTCAAGGTAATATTTTATTAATTGAAGTCTATGTTGATGATATTATTTTTGGTACTGATGATGACAGGTTAAGCCATAAATTTGCAAAGGATATGCAAAATGAATTTGAAATGTCATTAATTGGAGAACTATCCTTCTTTCTAGGACTTCAAATACGTCAAAGAAACCAAGGAATTTTTATTTCTCAAACCAAGTATATCAGAGAAATGCTAAAGAGGTTCGGAATGGAATATTGAAAACCAGTTATCACTCCAATGAAAACCAATTGCAAGTTAAGTAAAGATGATTATTCAATTTCTACAGATCAGACAAAACACAGGTCAATGATTAGTACCCTACTATATGCGACAACATCCAAGTCATATGTAATGCAGGCAGTGGGACAGGTGGCACGATTTCAAGCAACACCAAAAGAATCAAATGTATTAGAAGTGAAGATAATTTTCAGATATATCAAAGGAACATAAGAGTTTGGATTATGGTATCCAAAAGGAAAGGATCTATCTCTTATTGCCTACATAGATGTAGATTGGGTAGTTTGTATTGATAGATGACGAAGCACCAGTGGAGAAACATTCTACTTGGGTGAGTGTTTAGTATCATGGCTAAGCAAGAAACAATCATCAATATCTCTATCTACAACCGAGGCAGAGTATATTGCAACAACAACATGTTGTACATAGGTTCTTTGGATGAAACACACTTTGACAGATATACAAGTTGAATATGATGAGCCCATTCCAAACTATTGTGATAATATAAGAGGCATAATTATCTCATAGAACCTGGTGATGCACTCCAAGATGAAGCACATTCTAATCAAGTATCACTTTCTACGAGAACAACTTGCAGAAAAGAACACCAGAGTTGAGTATGTGGGCACAAAAGAATAAGTGGCAGACATCTTTACAAAACCACTTCCACAAGAAGCCTTTAAGTATCTTTGCCAGAGACTCAGAGTTATTTCTACTCCAAAAAAAATGCTTTTGAATGATTATCTTATATGTCTTAGATGTACAGGAGGAATCACCATAAAGAGGACACTTCATTCAAGGGGAGAAGCCCAATATGGAAATAGACCTTTTCCATTGATGAAAAAGGGGGAGAGATTCATCAGATACAAGGGACATAGGTATGATTCCTGGAGGAGCAATGGTCATAGAGATGCAGAGGACATATGCATGGTTCTAGGGGGAGCATGAGTGATATGACTTCAGTATTGCATGAAACAATTTCAGTATTGCATCAGAGTGTTGCCATTAATGCCAAAGGGGGATATTGTTGATTAAGGTTGGTTGTCATTGATGTCAACCCTTCAAGAAAGTCTGGTAGCAAATTCCGGTAGCAAAAAGGTTTGGATAATGGACCCAAGGTTGTTTCATGTATAATGGTATTATTTTTAATATATTTGAAGGTAATACTATTATATATGGATAATACATGTAATGTCATTTCTGGTGGTATGTGGAACGTCACATAACTCCTCACGGTTTGAGAGTTATGGCCTTACAAAGTTGGAGGGCCCTCATATGTTGGCTTGAAGCCCTAAAAGGTCAAAGAAGTCAAAGATATTGCAAAGAAGAAATTATTGTTTAAATGATAAAGTAAAGTGACAAAGTCAAGAAGGATTATTTAAATAATAAAGTGAACTGACAAAATCAAAGAAGATTATTTAAATGATAAAGTGAGGTGACAAAGTCAAGGAGACATATTTAAATGATAAAGTAATTGAGAAATTTCTAATTATGGAAAGTGGTTAACCATAAAAATGAGGAAAATAGGTTAAGTGACCTATAAATGGGTTAAGTGACCTAGAAATGGGTTAAGTGACCTAGAAGATGCTTTTACGGAAGATATTTGGAGAGTATAAATAAGAGGCAAGGCTCTCTCATTTTATATCACACTTGAGAATATTGAATATATATAGGTGACTGAGGTAAACAGAGGATATATAAGACGAATTTCAGAGGGAAGGTGAAGAAAATAAGGCCGTAATTCAAGGGAGGATAAATTCTTTTGATGATGCTTTCTAAGGTATCTTATTTACAGGTCATCTCACCATTTTCCCAATAAATGTTTTTCTAGAATGATTCATACCATGAAATTGATAGGACATTGAGGAAACATATCCAAGTATATGTGGTAAACAATTCAACTTGTGGATCATTGTATTTTTGGAGTTACACTCTATGGAAACTATGGTTTGTGGCTAGTCCTGAAACTAGTCTAAAACAGGTGTTTCGGGTAAAAACGTCATAAATTATTCATAATAGATACAAATTCAGTAAGAAAAAATGTGTTGGTTAGAGTATAGTCATTAGTATGCGGTGTAACATTTTCATATCCATTCAAAAAATATTTTATGTAGGGCACACTATACAAGGTTGCTCTCTAGAATAAGCTAGAATTCAACAAGGTATGCCATTTTTTCTATAACTCCTTTTCTGAGAGGTTCCAAGTAGTGACACCTGGAGGAATTTCATAAAAAAATCTGAAGAAAATTGTGTACTACTTTCATATATTTATTCATTATAGGTACATAGTTATGATTATTTCAAGTTAGGACTATTGACTAATCCCAAACTAGTCATGTGAGACTAAAGAAAAGTTTGATGAAAATTCTAGTCTCTTGTTGTGAAAGTTAATGAAGGTTTGTAGGTATGTGATCATATACACTAGGTCTATTACAGAGTTACAAATCATATTTGAATTATGAAATTGATGAGGGATTTTGGTTAAGGTACATGTTACAAGTAGTTGATCAGTTGGCACATACATGAGGTGTATAGTTGATGATGTTGGTACATATTGATGAATCATAGTTGATGAGTAGTTGAAACATGATTGGTACATACTTGTTACATGGTTGGATGCATGTGTTTATGGTACATGTTGATTACAAGTTGTTTGGTATAGGCTGGTGCATGGTTGATGCACTTGTTTATGGTACATGTTGATTACAGGTTGAGGTACAAGTTGATGCATGGTTCAAGTTTATTGGTATAGGTTTACAACAATATATCTTATACTGATAGTGTGATAGTGGTTCCATAATTCTACATCTATTTCAGGGTGGTTGGATGGGGCAAGGACAAGTGGTTGTAGCCACCTTTCGGTTGTAGCTAGAGAGGATAGGGGTTGTAGCCTCCTTTTGGTTGTAGCCAGAGAATAGGGGGGTTGGAGCTTCCTTCAGGTTGTAGCCTAAGAAACAAGGAGGTTGGAGCCTCCTTCTAGTTTCAGCTGGAAAAAAAGAGGAATTTGGTGCTTCCAATAAATGTAATTCTTCAAGACATATAAGAAAAAACATTCTGTGGTTTTCTCTTGCTTTGGATTTCCATGTAAAATACTGGTGTATTGTGTATGTGTATGATTGTTTATTTGTTCATTTCTTATTTAATCTGCAGTTATTGGATGATAATCCTACATTGCTATAACACTTGGATTATATGGTTAAAAAGGATTACAATTCTCTATTACTGATTCACCCACCCTCTTAGTAATCCAACAGAGAGGAATTCAAGGTTATAAGGAGAGAGCTCAAATCCTCCAAAAGGTAATGAAGGTAATGATGATAAGACTCCAAAAGGTGATGGAGGGAATGATGGAACTCCACCTCCTTCATCCCCATCTTCAAATTATTCTACCCTTTCACAACCATCTGCAAGTTCTCCAAAGGAACATGGTAAAACTCGTTTTCTTAAGCTTGATATAAAGTTTGAATTGCCTATGTACAATGGGGAGGTAAATGCTGAGAGATTGGATAATTGGGTTTGTCACATTGAATTGTATTCTAGGATACAAAGAATAAAAAATGATGACACCAATATTCAACTTTCTTCTCTTATATTGGAAGGTGCAACACTCATTTAGTGGGAAGAAAAAACTCAAGAGGACATGAAAAAACATGGTAAGGTTTTATACTCCTAGAATTATTTTTTTGTTTCAATAAGAAGCAAATTTTATACATTAGCATACATGCAGAAAGCTACTATGGATTGGAAAAACTTTAGGCAAGCTAAAGGGAAAAATGTGCAAAGATATACTCAAGAATTTAGAAAAAGAGATTTGATTTTGGGTATAGATTTATCCTCTCAATATACTTAGCTCAAATATATTGGAGGATTGCATAGTTATTTGAGACACACAATTTTCATGTTTAATCCTACAAAACTAGATAAAGTTTTTGTACATGAAACTCATTTAGAAGCAAGAGGGAAGAATGATCCTCAAGCGGGCAACAAGAAGCCATTTAATAATGGAGACCAAGGAAAGGGGAAATTCAAAGGAAAAGGAAAGAAGAATGATTCAGTCAAGAAAGAGGGAGAAAAATCTCATGTAAGCACTATTCAAAATAAGGCCATTATGAAGACCACTGTTGGAAACTTCATCCTGAAAAGAGACCCAAACATTTCAACAACAAAGGGAAATCAAACACTATTGTAACTACACAACATGATTTAGGATCTGATTCTGGAGATGAAACTAAGATCACAACCATGGGTTTTCAAGGTAAGGACTCTATTTCTAGTACGATTTCTTCAAGTAGTAGCCTCAATGAAACTCAACATGAAAAATAAAGAATATAGATTTTCTACATAAGGGTTATTTCAAAGCATACCAAGATAAACACTTTATTTGATATGGTTCACAAGCAAATCTCATTTCTCAATACATTGTTAGGAAACTAAAATTGGAAACAACTCCTCATCCTAAGCCATATCCTTTAGGTTGGATATGTGACAATGCAAAATTGCATGTGACTAAAAGATGTAAACTAAGATTTTCTATCACTGCAAACTTTATAGATGAGGTAGAGCTTGATGTTATTCCATTGGATATTTGTGGTATTGTTTTGAGAAGTCTATATTTATATTACAAGAGAGCCATATTTCATCATCATGAGAACAAATATCATTTTTTTTAAAATGGAGTTGAGTACATTGTTAGAGCACATACCAAGAAATTGAATTTGTCACTTGTGAATGCTGGACAAATGAAGAGGTTAGTCAATGCTAGTAATAATTTTGTACTCTTAATGATCAAACCCAAAGAGAATGTTGAAAAAAAAGATTTCCATAGATGTGATGCAAAGTTAAAATCTGATGTGTATGAGGTTGTTAACAAATATGATGAGATGTTTCAGGAGCCCAAAGGATTGCCTCCTAAAATAGGTATCCAACATGAGATACAATTGCAACAAGATTGTCCTCTTCCAAACATTGGCATGTACATGATGTAAGTCATGGAGAAGGATGAAATAAAAAAACAAATCCAAGAGTTTCTTGAAAAGGGGGTTATCATGCCAAGTACATCACCATGCGGGTCACCAATTGTTTTAGTACCAAAGAAATATGGTACATGGCGTATGTGTGTAGATTTCAGAGCCTTGAACAAGATTATGGTAAAGAATCATTACCCTCTTCCTCGAATTGATGACTTGCTTGATCAATTGAAATATTCTAAGTATTTCACTAAGTTGGACTTGCAAAGTGGTTATCATCAGATTAGGATTGCTGAAGGAGACACATGGAAGAATATTTTCAAAACAAAGCAAGGTTTGTATTAATGGATGGTTATGCCATTTTGGCTTTGTAATTCTCCCACAAAATTCATGAGAGTTATGAATGATGTTTTAAGGCCTTTTCTTGATGATTGTGTAATTGTCTACTTGTATGACATATTGATATTTAACAAATCTCATGAAGAACATGTTAGGAATGTGAAACAAGTCTTAGATGTCTTGAAGAATTTTTTTTTTTTTTTTTTTAAAGATGTCTAAATGTGAGTTTGGAAAGACCTCATTAGTTTACTTGGGACATATTGTTGGAGGGGGGAAATTGAATATAGATCTTTCAAAGGTCAAATTCATTTTAGATTGGCCCAAGCCCAACAATGTAACAAAGGTTAGAAGCTTTTTGGTAGCAGCCCAATATTGAAGAAAGTTTATTTCTATTTTTTCTTCAATTGCAGCTCCATTACATGTCATGACAAGCATTAAGCAGGTTTTCCAATGCGAAGGCAAGCAACAAAAATATTTTGATGAATTGAAGGAGAAAATCAATTCAACTCCAGTTCTTGCAGTTCCTGATTTAATGCATCCATTTGAGATACAAACATATACAAGTAACTATGCCATGGGAGTAGTCTTGTTGCAGCATGGTAAGCCCATATGTTATCATTCTGAAACTTTTAATGGTGTCCTGGTTAATTATCCTACATATGACAAGGAAATGTATGCATTGGTGCAAAGTGTGAAAAAGTGGAAACACTGTTTTTTGGGAAAAGAAACTATTATTCACATTGATCATTAACCTTTTCAATACTTACAATAAAAAACTAAGATACAACAAGCAAGGAATTTAATATGGATGGCTTTCTTCCAGCAGTTCCACTTGGTGATAAGGTATAAGAAATCCATTTATAACAAGGTTGCTAATATTATTTATAGGCCTATTATTAGTGCTTCAGATATTCTTAAGCATAATTCTATCATGCATGAAAGATATGTTGAACAATATGCTTTAGATGTTGATTTTAAAGATGTATATGGAACTTTGTGTCAAGCTAACCAAGTAGAGGAATTGGATTACCATGTGCATGATAAAATTTTGTATCATATTGGAAAGCTATGTATTCCACAGGGTGAAAGAGTCACCATCATAAGGGAAACACATTCTTCTCTTATTGTTGGCCATTTCAATGTAGGTAAGATGGTGACAAATTTGCAAAGGTATTTCTATTGGTCTAAAATGAATGAAAGTGTATCATGATATGTAAGAGGATGTTATTTATGTGCTACAAGTAAGCCTAGAAACAAAAATTTAGGATTGTATACTCCACTTCCAGTTCCTTTCCGTTCTTGGGAAAGCATCTCCATGGACTTTGTAGGAGGACTACCTATATCTAAAAAGAATCATGTTTATCTTTATGTTGTGGTTAATCGTTTCAGAAAAATGTGCATTTTAATGCCTTGTAAGAAGCATGTTACAACTGAACAAACGACACAAATAATTTTTTAACATGTATGGGTACATTTTCGGTTTCCCAAATCCATTATTGATGATAGAGATTCTTGATTTCTTGGGAAATTTTGGTGAAGCTTATGGACACTCATGGACACCAAGTTGAAAAGGAGCACAACATTCCAACCAGAAACTAATGGTCATACATAAGTGGTGAATAGAACAATAGTACATCTTCTTCATGGTTATTGAAACAAACATCCTAAGCTTTGGGATGAGCACCTACACAACATTCAACATGCTTATAACCGGGCTAAGCATTCATCGACTCAAACATCTCCATTTGAGGCATGTTTTGGTTACTTTCCAAAATATCCTTTAGATGGTATCTTTGGGAAGGATGTTTCTATTGATGGTCATTATGACATTGATAGAGAAAATAAGTTCATTGATCAAGTTCAATCGGTGCATCAAATGGTACAAGAAGAGTTAGAAAAGAGACAAGACAAGTACAAGACAAGACATGATAAGAATCGTGTTGATCATAGTTTCCAAGTTGGATATGAAGTTTGGATTTACAATAGAAAAGAGAGGCTTAAAGGAGAAGGTAAAAATTTGAAACCCATCAGATATGGACCTTTTAAGATTCTTTAAAAAGTGGGTAACAATGCAGTTGTTAATGTTGAGAATTTGAGATTGTATGAGCCTCCTTTGATTGAGGATCAAGGATATCATGTTTAGATTCCTTTAGTAGATGAATTCTCTCCATAATATATTTCATAATTGCAACATGATACCATCCTTGACAGAAAGACAAGAACTTCAAAATGAGGGAATGTGGAGTGCCTTCGTGTTGGTCTCAAAGGCACAAATCCAAGAAAATATAAATGGATTGAGGTTGGAAGGGTGAGGGAACAATAACCTCATCTACAGATTGACTGAAAATAGTCTTTTGGAGGTCCAAAATCTTCCCAATGGGGAGGAGTGATCCAGGGGATCAAAAAGTACTCCAAAATCAAAGTGTTCGAAAGTGCTCAAAAAATGTTTCATTGCATAGATCTCATACTCATGATCCCAACACAACTTGAGCAGGCTCAAACATAGTTTGTATGGAAAATTTATGTTGTTATGTCCGTTTTCCCCAACACACAAAATTTTTGTTGACTGTGCAGTCCGTACAACTGACGTGGAAATGACACATGGCATGGGATGACGCGTGGTAGGTGACTAGACAATTGATTGAGCATTTGGTAGTTGATTTGGGCCAATGGTAGGGTGCCACATGGCCCAACCAGGGGTTGCCACATGGCACCCCACATGCCATTAAAATTTTCAGGGCATAATCCACTGGGTTTGATCGCATAACCTTTGGGTAGAAGTGGATTAGCATGGACAGGCCTACCAGTCCCCCTATGGAGTGTTTCTTAACCCTATAGAGTGAAACCTATATTTAAGTTAAAATGGTGGGATATTTGGTGGTAGGGTCGGGGCTAAGCCCCATCCCTAGTCACCGCGCACATGAGGGACCATGGGCTAGGGCTTAGCCCCAGTACATGGTCATACAAATAAATGACCAACCACAGTGCAATCGAGAGTGGAACCGATGGGGGAAGACAACTAGCTAAGGTCGTGGCCACGTGGGCCATGCAACCCAGTCCTCTAGATTTGATGCTAAAGATCCGCTAACGGTGTGCCAAAATTGTCACACACCCAAATTATGCATGGAGTTGGGTTTGATCATTCCCAGGCCAGGTTTCTGGACAATGTGTGTGTTTTGGAGAAAGTTTTAGCTGTAGGTTTTGGGGAAAACTTCAGTGGAGGATAAATTTCTCATTTTTTGACCAAACTAGGTGCAGAAAAATCCTATATAGGAGTTTTTGACAGTTCTGGAGCCATTGGAGTTGTTATTTTTTTCCATTTGACCATTGTAATTTTTTTTTTCTTCATATTGAACACTTAATGAAAGAGGACCATTGGAATATGGACCAAGAGAGGGTTGAACTCCTTTATCATTTTTTGTGTTATGTGTGTTATTTGATGGTTGTTTATCTCTATTATTTATGAAATTTTAAGTCCAAAACTGATTAAAAATCTATTTTCTTGCAAATTGATCCATTGCCCAAGACAAATAAAATTTACTTGCATTTTGTACAATCCTTCAATTTCAAATCAATATTCCATCTACAAACATAGAAATAAACTATAATAACTATATATACATTTTTATATATAGTAGAATATAGATGATTGCATAAATAAAAAACAATACCTTAGCACCGATTATTTCATAAACAATACACATTCTTTCGAATCCATGCTTCATGCATTATATCAAAATATCCTATGTTGGATGCATTCCAAACTTTGTTTCTTGCATGTTTAATATGCCATGAAAAAGTACGGGCGATATAATTAATATAAAGTTTTCTTTTTGTTTCATTAATTATAAAACAAGGGAGGTTAAAAAACAAAACTACTTACAAATTGTTTAATTAATCTTTCATACTTCAACATATACTCACAACCCATACTTAACCCAATGTTTATCAATTCATGGGTTGGATCCTCTTTGTATGTTATCACCTATTAGAAGACATCCATGGACAAGTGTAAATTAATTATTTAAGTATAAAGATCACAAAAAACATGAAATATTATGAAATGTCGAAAATGTAAATACTCACAAAGTTTATGATCCACCTTTTTATTCCTCGTTGTCGTGTCTAATGTGTTGAACGTGTTCTATTTTTTTTTTCTTTTTTGCAACAAAACAATTGAAAAATGGTATTTCACACAATAATTAAATCCGATGTACATAAAAGAATAAATAAATGATTGCATACATGTGATGCACATTGTAGTTGGGATGGATCCTCTTGCGACAAAATTATGTTAATTTATTTTACCATCTTCTTCTACACTTTTTTGGACATCCCTTCCAGCATCTCTTGATTCCCCCCCTTGGAATTTTCAAAATCTCCCTAGAAAAAAAAACTAGGAATCATCAGATATAAAAAATACATATTTTTTTACAAAATAAGATACCAATGTGTATAGTATCTGAATACGCACCAAGGAATCAACCATATTTATATGCATCGGTGCTTCAACCATATTTATATGCACTAATATATTATAACAATGTTGTTGCGAAAGTCCCCGAGGTGTAGGACAGTCGGTGACGGAGTGTTTTGTTAAGCCACTCTGTGATGTTAAAATCACCGGTTCGAAACCTGCGGGGACAAAAAATCCAACCATGTTAAGGGTTGGTGTGGCTCAGGCTGGGTGCGATCCCCAGGTGATTTTGACGGCTTAGATGCCCCTGAGTCGCGG
>JZKD02S1170192.1:524891-570494 GCA_000966675.3 Picea glauca
CGTGGAGCAGGAAAAGACAGCTGGACAAGCCAACAAACTTCTTTTTGAATTTTACCTTGATATTTTTGCGCCAAGCATTAATGAGTTAATGTAATGAAGTGCCCTTGTATTGTATTTTAGATAGGAAGGCATTTATTAGATTTAATGTTGTTAGATAGGAATTTATTATAGATTTGATAGTTGTAGAATTCGAGAGGGAATACGGAATATAGGCACCCTCCTTTGTACATTGTAAATATATAGAATTCTGGATTATCAAGCATTCAGAAGAGAAGAGCATAGCAGAGAACTGGTGAAGAACACCCATGTACAGATTGAATTAATAGAAGGAAGTCTTTGATTCACTTTCATGGTTTGTGTTGTTTTCTCTGTGTTGATATTATGCTCATGGATGTGTGTTTTCTGTTATGCATTTGCTTTTGAATATGCTGTGTATGTGATTTCATAGTTGATTAGAAATCTGTGAGAAAGAGGAGAATGAGTTTCAATTGTTTCTCTGTTTGAGCCGGGATATTCCTGCATAGAGTGCAGTGGAATTCATCCGCATAGAGTGCGTTGATGAGGCTCAACAGTTAGACTCTTATTCTCATCTTCCCAGGAGTGAGTTGGGTTGTTCGAGCATGCAGAAGAAGTGCAGGTCGACACTGAAACCTCAATAGCTAGTTTGAGAAAAGGAAGGTGTGGGACTACTGTTGCAGAGAGTGCACAGAGTCTGGGAGAACTCAATACTTCGAGAGTTGTTGAATTTCGAGCGTGAGCAGTGGGTGCAGAGTCTCTGGAGGAGCCAGAGTTGACAAGCTCAGGAGGGATAATTCCTTCATGAACACGGTGAGAACAGACCCAGGTGCGGTTCGAACCGGGAGAATCTTTGAAGCGGAAGAAAACTCCAAGGGAGAGAGTCAACGGACAGGATTCGCAGAGGAGAACCGTGAAATCCCGCGGACCGTTCGATCTCAGTGAAGCTGTGAGGGAGTTAGTCCTTAGGCGCAGGAAGGAGAACCAAAGGCCATCGGGGTTCGGCCTTCGGCGTTCGATGAGACGAGAGTTTATACCCTTTGAAATCGCGAGTAGTGATTTCCCAAATTAATCGGAGCCGTTGGTTGCGACAGGACAGGTGGCGCGAGATCCCGGGAGGTCGGGATTCGACATTCAGGACTTTCTGTTGCAACAAAATTATGAACGGTGAAACTACGATCACGCGATCCCCGATATACGGAGGGAGAGGTGACGTGGCAGGAGGATAGCACACGTGCTTCGGAGCTCGGAGTTCGAGGTTTTGTGGGGCGAGTAAATCACAACATCAGAGGTGTCGATTTCTCGATAGGGAAACTCTGACATACGAAGGCGTTGACCCGTTGACCTATCGGGGTTCAGGGTTTGGATTTGCACGAGATTGTGCATACAGGTTCGCGATACCGCGAAACCTGATTTTCCCGACAAGAGAAGGGGAAATCGCAGAAAGAGTATTGTGGGTATTGAGAAATCCTGAGGGGAGTTGGAAGAGTCTTTGACTCTTCAGGCCCGTGCGAAAGAAGGTCCTGGTGATAGCGGGTGAGACCATGAGGGTTTCGAAGTACACACCAAGTGGTATCAGAGCGGGAGAAGAATTCTCTTTGTTTCGGTAGCAGAGAGAAAGAGAAGACATCATGCCGCCTAGAAGAGAGAGGCAGTCACCTGATCGAGAAGACAGGGATCCCTAAAGGAGGGGTAGGCCAGCAGGGAATCCAGAGATGGAGCGATAGATACGATATCTCAGGGTGAGACTCGAAGAGATGGAAACAACTCAGCAACGCGGAGCAGGTGCTGGAGATCTTAGTGACTCCGAGGTCGAAGAAGAAGCTGGACATGCAGGAGAAGTCGCAGCAGAAGATTCTTCAACCGAGCGGTTGATTAGAGCCATTTCTAGAATGAGCTCAAAGACCAAGATGGACATTCCCGTCTATGAGGTGAGTCTAAATGCAGAAGAGTTGCTGGATTGGATATGAGCACTCAACACCTACTTCGATTATGAAGACATCGAAGAGGACAAGAAGATAAGGCATGCTGTAACCAAGTTGAAGGGACATGCAGCCTTATGGTGGGATGAGTTATAGGATGATAGGCGCTGCAAAGGGAAACAGAAGATTAAGAGCTGGGATCGGATGATTGCTAAGATGAAAGTGAAATTCATCCCGAGGGATTACCAGATCACTTTGTTCAGGCGAATGCAGAACCTGAGGCAGAAATTGATGACGGTGAAGGAGTACACCGAGGAGTTTTACAGACTCAACATCCGAGCAGGTCATCGGGAGAGTGATGACGAAAAGGTGGCAAGATACCTAAATGGCCTGAGATACGACATTCAGGATGAATTGAGCATGGTTACCATCTGAACAGTTGAGGATGCGTACCAGATGGCTCTGAAAGCCGAAGAGAAACTGAGCCGCAAGCAGAGTCAGCGAGGGCGAGGCAGGAGTCAACCTAGAGGCAAGGAAATTGCCCAAGATAGAACTCAGAAGCCCAAGGAGGAATGGAAGAGACCTCAGGGTAAGGTTCAAAGAGGTGGAACCTCACAACCGTAGCAGCAATATACTGAGCCGAGGAGGCAACATACAGAGCAGGGTGGCGGATATGCTGATGCCAACACATTTCCACGTACCCGAGGTAGAGGAAGAGGCTGTGGAGGACTTATCACATGTTTTACATGTGGGAAAGACAGACATAAAGCCATGGATTGTCCAGACAGGAAGGTGGACAGAAGAGAAGCCCACATTACAGAGGTGCAGAGACGTGATGTTGAGGATGAAGACACCGGAAGTGGGAAGTCACTGACGGTACACAAAGTTCTCTTGACACCCAAGAAAGAGGTAGAGGACACAACTCAGAGAACCAGACTGTTCAGAACGACTTGCAAGACCAAGGGCTGGAAATGCAAGGTCATAATGGACAGCGGAAGCACCGATAATCTCGTTTCGACCGAGATGGTGGAAAAGATGGAGCTGGATACAACCAATCACCCAAGTCCATACAAAGTGTCATGGCTGCAGAAAGGACACCAAGTAAGTGTTACCAAAAAATGCTTGGTTGAATTTAAAATGGGTGAATATAGAGATAAAATTCTGTGTGATGTCATTCCCATGGATGTCTGTCATGTATTATTGGGTAGACCATGGCAGTATGACCGAAATGTGGTTCATGAAGGGAGGATGAACACATACACCTTGGAGAAGGATGGGAAAACACACACATTGCTTCTGATAAAAGATAAAGAAGTAAAGCTAGAAGTAACCAGCACAATACTTCTCATGAGTGGGAAGGAGCTTCTCACAGAGATGGAGAAAAATGAAGATCCACAATTCTTTGTTTTCAGGAAGCCGAGGATTGTCCTGACAAGAACAAGAGTGGATGACTTACAAGACGAGATTCAGGAACTGCTGAGAGAGTTCGTTGATATCATCGTGGACGAACTACCTCGTTCGTTGCCACCGATGAAGAGTGTGAGTCACCATATTAACCTCATACCTGGAGCAACCTTGCCAAATAAAGCAGCGTACAGGTTGACACCTCAAGAGAATGAGGAAGTCAAAAGTCAGGTACAAGATCTGTTGGACAAAGGACTGGTCAGGGAGAGTCTAAGTCCGTGTGTTGTTTCGACAGTACTAAGTCTGAAGAAATATGGAGGTTTGAGGATGTGTACAGACTCCAGGGCGATAAATAAAATTACCATCAGGTACAGATTTCCACTGCCGAGAATGGACGATTTGATGGATTGCCTGAGTGGGGCAAATTACTTTTCGAAGATTGATCTCAAGAGCAGATATCATCAGATTCACATGAGAGAGGGAGATGAATGGAAGACAACATTCAAGACAAACGAGGGTTTGTATGAATGGCTGGTCATGTCGTTTGGCTTAACAAACGCGTCGAGCACATTCATGAGGCTGATGAATGAAGTCCTGAAGGAATTCATTGGCAAATTTGTTGTCATGTATCTGGACGACATACTGATCTTCAGTAAGACGAAGGTTGAACATTTGCGACATTTAGCCATCGTGATGAGAAGACTACAGCAGGAGAAGATGTTGGTAAACAAGAAGAAGTGTTCATTCATGCAGACATAGCTCATTTACTTGGGCTTTGTTATCTCAGCGAATGAGTTGAAGATGGATCCTGAGAAGGTGGAGGTGATCAGTAATTGGCCATCACCCAGAAATGTTTTCAAGGTGAGAAGTTTCCATGGTTTAGCTAGTTTCTACAGAAAATTCATTCGGAATTTCAGTGGAATTTGTGTAGC
Source organism: Picea glauca (assembly GCA_000966675.3). Lineage (NCBI taxonomy): Eukaryota > Viridiplantae > Streptophyta > Pinopsida > Pinales > Pinaceae > Picea > Picea glauca. The sequence continues at coordinate 529,165 of JZKD02S1170192.1, forward strand.
AATGATGGACACGGTGAAGAAATGACACAAAATTTTTCACTGGACAGCAGAGGCTGAGAGGAGCTTCAATCTGTTGAAGCGGAAGATTACAGAACAACCAATTCTGGTGTTGCCTGACTTTCAGAAGACATTTCAAGTGAAATGTGATGCGAGCGGATATGCCTTCGGAGGGGTTCTGAGTCAGGATGACAGACCTGTGGCATATTACAACGAGAAATTGGATGATGCAAAACTGAAATACTCCACATATGATAAGGAATTCTACGTCGTTATACAGGCTTTGAAAAAGTGGAGGCATTACTTGATACCCAAGGAATTTGTACTATACAGTGATAACCATGCATTGCAGTTTGTAAGTCAACAGGATAAGTTGAACCAGAAGCATGCAAAATGGGTAGAGTACATGAAAAATTTCACGTTTGTAATTAAGCACATTTCAGGAACTGCTAACAAAGTGGCTGATGCTTTGAGCAGGAAATGTTTATTATTGCAGGAATTCAGATTCAAAACGTTGGGTTTTGAAAATCTGAAAGACATGTATGCCGAGGATGAGGATTTTGGTGAAGCATACGAAGCAGCTAAGAATCCAGTTCTCAGGGATCGGAGTCAATGGATAGATTTCATGATCCAGGAAGGATTGATTTTCAGGGGCAATCAACTGTCCATTCCGAATATCTCCATGAGGGAGAATTTGGTGAGAGAAAAGCACAGCGGAGGATTAGCAGGTCACTTTGGACACGACAAAACATTCGCAAATCTGAGCAAATCGTATTATTGGCCGGGCATGCGAGAATATGTTAAGATATTTGTTGACAGGTGTCGGATATGTCAACATTCAAAGGGACGAAAACAGAACACGAGTTTTTATCAGCCATTGCCCATACCTGAGAGGCCATGGGAGGCGATCAGTATGGATTTTGTTTTGGGACTGCCGAGAACGCAAAAAGGGGTTGATTCCATCTTTGTGGTGGTAGACAGGTTTTCGAAGATGGAAAATTTCATTCCGTGTCATAAGACCAACGATGCAACCCACATCGCAAATTTGTTTTTCAAAGAGATCGTCAGATTGCATGGATTGCCGAGAAGCATAGTCTCGGATCGGGATACAAAGTTCATAGGTCATTTTTGGAGGACGCTATGGAAGAAGCTGGGGACTAATTTTTCATTTAGCTCAGCTTACCATCCACAGACATATGGGAAGACCGAGGTGGTCAATAGAAGTCTGGAGTATTTATTGAGGAGCTTGGTGACAGAGCACCACAGCAGTTGGGACCAGATATTATCACAGGCAGAGTTTGCGTACAACGATTCGGTGAATCGAAGTACAGGGAAAAGTCCGTTCCAGATTTTGTATGGGACACAGGTAAGGGGAGTTTCTGAGCTCAGGGAGTCAGGACAGGCTGAAACTAGTAGCGCGAGCACTGAAGAGTTCACTGAAGCGATGCAGGAACTTCACACGCAGGTGAAGCAGCGACTGCAAAAATCAAATCAGGAGTATAAGCGTAGAACCGATCAGCGGAAGAGACAACTTCAGTTTGAATTTGGGGACATGGTTCTAGCACATTTGAGGAAGGAAAGGTTCCTAAGGGGAACATACAACAAGCTCAAGATGAAGAAAATCGGGCCATGCAGAGTCCTGAAGAAATTTGGAGAAAATGCATACGAGCTTGAGTTACCGGATGGCATCGGGATATCTCCGATTTTCAATGTTTCAGATTTATATCCATACAAGGTTGGAGAAGCAGACACTGGAACTGAAGAACTAGTGGTTCAGTGGAAAAAGCAGTTACCAGTTGTGGAGAAGCCGCAGATTGACTGCATACTGGACAAGCGACTGGGAAAGAGGACCAGGCGGAAGCAGTATTTTGAGTACCTGGTGAAGTGGAAAAATCACCCAGTGGAGGATGCCAGCTGGGAAACAGAAGCAGTTATACAGAAGCATGGACACATCGTGCAGGAGCTCATGGACAGGAGCCCATGAAATCTTTCGAGCTGAGGAGTATGATGCAGGAGCATCACTCACTCATCAAGCGAGCCAGCGCGTGGAGCAAGAAAAGACAGCTGGACAAGACAGCAAACTTCTTTTTGAATTTTACCTTGATATTTTTGCGCCAAGCATTAATGAGTTAATGTAATTAAGCGCCCTTATATTGTATTGTAGATAGGAAGGCATTTATTAGATTTAATGCTGTTAGATAGGAATTTATTATAGATTTGATAGTTGTAGAATTCGAGAGGGCAAACAGAATATAGGCACCCTCCTTTATACCTTGTAAATATATAGAATTCTGGATTATCAAGCATTCATAAGAGAAGAGCAGAGCAAAGAACTGGTGAAGAACACCCATGTACAGATTGAATTAATAGAAGGAAGTCTTTGATTCACTTTCATGGTTTGTGTTGTTTTCTCTGTGTTGATATTATGCTCATGGATGTGTGTTTTCTGTTATGCATTTTCTTTTGAATATGCTGTGTATGTGATTTCATAGTTGATTAGAAATCTGTGAGAAAGAGGAGAATGAGTTTCAACTATTTCTTTGTTTGAGACGGGATATTCCTGCATAGAGTGCAGTGGAGTTCATCCGCATAGAGTGCGTTGATGAGGCTCGGTAGTTAGACTCTTATTCTCATCTGCCCAGGAGTGAGTTGGGTTGTTCGAGCGTGCAAAAGAAGTGCAGGTCGAACCTGAAACCTTAGTAGCTAGTCTGAGAAAAGGAAGGTGTGGGACTACTACTGCAGAGAGTGCACAGAGTCTGGGAGAACTCAATACTTCGAGAGTTGTTGAAGTTCGAGCGTGAGCAGTGGGTGCAGAGTCTCTGGAGGAGCCAGAGTTGACAAGCTCAGGAGGGATAATTCCTTCCTGAACATGGTGAGAACAGACCCAGGTGGGGTTCGAACCGGGACAAGCTTTGAAGTGGAAGAAATCTCCAAGGGAGAGAGTCAACGGACAGGATTCGCAGAGGAGAACCGTGAAATCCCACGGACCGTTCGATCTCAGTGAAGCTGCGAGGGAGTTAGTCCTTAGGCGCAGGAAAGAGAACCAAAGGCCATCGGGGTTCGACCTTCAGCATTCAATGAGACGAGAGTTTATACCCTTTGAAATCACGAGTAGATATTTCCCGAATTAATCGGATCCGTTGGTTGCGACAGGACAGGTGGCGCGAGATCCCGGGAGGTCGGGATTCGACATTTGGGACTTTCCGTTGCAAGGAAATTGTGAACGGTGAAACCGCGATCACGCGATCCCCGATATACGGAGGGAGAGGTGATTTGGTAGGAGGATAGCACATGTGCATCAGATCTCAGAGTTCGGGGTTTTGTGGGGTGAGTAAATCACAACATCAGATGTGTCGATTTCCTGATAGGGAAACTCCAACACACGAAGGCGTTGACCCGTTGACCCATCGGGGTTCGGGGTTTGGAGTTGCACGAGATTGTGCATACAGGTTCGCGATACTGCGAAACCCAATTTTCCCGACAAGAGAAGGGGAAATCACAGAAAGAGTACTGTGGGTAGTGAGAACTCCCGAGGGGAGTTGGAAGAGTCTTTGACTCTTCGGGCCCATGCGAAAGAAGGCCCTGGTGATAGCGGGTCGGACCGTGAGGGTTTCGAAGTACGCACAAAGTGGTATCAGAGCGGAAGAAGAATTCTCTTTGTTCCGGTAGCAGAGAGAAAGAGAAGACATCATGCCGCCTAAAAGAGAGAGGCAGTCACCTGATCGAGAAGATAGGGATGCCCGAAGGAGGGGTAGGCCAGCAGGGAATCCAGAGATGGAGCGACAGATACGAGATCTCAGGGTGAGACTCGAAGACATGGAAACAACTCCGTGACGCGGAGCAGGTGCTGGAGATCTTAGTGACTCTGAGGTCGAAGAAGAAGCTGGACATGCAGGAGAAGTCGCAGCAGAAGATGCTTCAACCGAGCGGTTGATTAGAGACATTTCTAGAATGAGCTCAAAGACCAAGATGGACATTCCCATCTATGAGGGGAGTCTAAATGCAGAAGAGTTGCTGGATTGGATCCGAGCACTCAACACCTACTTCGATTATGAAGACATCGAAGAAAACAAGAAGATAAGGCATGCTGTAACCAAGTTGTAGGGACATGCAGCCTTATGGTGGGATGAGTTGCAGGATGATAGGCGATGCAAAGGGAAACAGAATATTAAGAGTTGGGATCGGATGATCGCTAAGATGAAAGCGAAATTCATCCCGAGGGATTACCAGATCACTCTGTTCAGGCGAATGCAGAACCTGAGGCAGAAATTGATGACGGTGAAGGAGTACACCGAGGAGTTTTACAGACTCAACATCCGAGCAGGTCATCAGGAGAGTGATGACGAAAAGGTGGCAATATACCTGAATGTCCTGAGATACGGCATTCAGGACGAATTGAGCATGGTTACCATCCGAACAGTTGAGGATGCGTACCAGATGGCTCTGAAAGCCGAAGAGAAGTTGAGCCGCAAGTAGAGTCAGCGAGGGCGAGGCAGGAGTCAGCCCAGAGGCAAGGCAATTGCCCAAGATAGAACTCAGAGGCCCGAGGAGGAATGGCAGAGACCTCAAGGTAAGGTTCAAAGAGGTGGAACCTCACAACCATGGCAGCAATATGCTGAGTCGAGGAGGAAGCATACAGAGCAGGGTGGTGGATATGCTGATGCCAACACATTTCCTCGTACCTGAGGTAGAGGAAGAGGTCGTGGAGGACTTATCACATGTTTTACATGTGGGAAAGACGGACATAAATCCGTGGATTGTCCATACATGAAGGTGGACAGAGGAGAAGCCCACATCACAGAGGCGCAGAGACGTGATGTTGAGTATGAAGACACCGGAAGTGGGAAGTCACTGATGGTACACAAAGTTCTCTTGATAGACGAGAAAGAGGTAGAGGACACAGCTCAGAGAACCAGACTGTTCAAAACGACTTGCAAGACCAAGGGATGGAAATGCAAGGTCATAGTGGACAGCGGAAGCACCAATAATCTCGTTTCGACCGAGATGGTGGAAAAGCTGGAGCTGGATACAACCAATCACCCAAGTCCATACAAAGTGTCATGGCTGCAGAAAGGACACCAAGTAAGTGTTACCAAACAACGCTTGGTTGAATTTAAAATGGGTGAATATAGAGATAAAATTCTGTGTGATGTCATTCCCATGCATGTATGTCATGTATTATTGGGTAGACCATGGCAGTATGACCGGAATGTGGTTCATGACGGGAGGATGAACACATACACCTTGGAGAAGGATGGGAAAACACACACGTTGCTTCTGATAAAAGATAAAGAAGTAAATACGGAAGTAACCAACACAATACTTCTCATGAGTGGGAAGGAGCTTCTCACAGAGATGGAGAAAAATGAAGATCCACAATTCTTTGTTGTCAGGAAGCCGAGGATTGTTCTGATAATTACAAGAGTGGATGACTTACCATACGAGATTCAGGAACTGCTGAGAGAGTTCGTTGATATCATCGTGGACGAACTACCTCGTTCGTGGCCACCGATGAGGAGTGTGAGTCACCATATTGACCTCATACCTGGAGCAAGCTTGCCAAATAAAGCAGCGTACAGGTTGACACCTCAAGAGAATGAGGAAGTCAAAAGACAGGTACAGGATCTGCTGGACAAAGGACTGGTCAGGGAGAGTCTAAGTCCGTGTGTTGTTCTGACAGTACTAAGTCCGAAGAAAGATGGAGGCTGGAGGATATGTACAGACTCCACCGCGATAAATAAAATTACCATCAAATATAGATTTCCATTGCTGAGAATGGACGATCTGATGGATTGCCTGAGTGGGGAAAATTACTTTTCAAAGATTGATCTCAAGAGCGGATATCATCAGATTCACATGAGAGAGGGAGACGAATGGAAGACAACATTCAAGACAAACGAGGGTTTGTATGAATGGTTGGTCATGCCATTTGGCTTGACAAACGCGCCGAGCACATTCATGAGGCTGATGAATGAAGTCCTGAAGGAATTCATTGGCAAATTTGTTGTCGTGTATCTAGACAACATACTGATCTTCAGTAAGATGAAGGATGAACATTTTGCGACATTTAGCCATCGTGATGAGAAGACTACAGCAGGAGAAGTTGTTGGTAAACATGAAGAAGTGTTCCTTCATGCAGACAGAGCTCATTTACTTGGGATTTGTTATCTCAGCGAATGAGTTGAAGATGGATCATGAGAAGGTGGAGGTGATCAGGAATTGGCCATCACCCAGAAATGTTTTCGAGGTGAGAAGTTTCCATGGATTAGCTAGTTTCTATAGAAAATTCATTCGAAATTTCAGTGGAATTAGCGCAGCAATGATGGACACGGTGAAGAAACGGCACAAAATGTTTCACTGGATAGTAGAGGCTGAGAGGAGCTTCAATCTGTTGAAGCGGAAGATTATAGAACAACCAATTCTAGTGTTGCCTGACTTTCAGAAGACATTTCAAGTGAAATGTGATGCGAGCGAATATGTCGTCGGAGGGGTTCTGAGTCAGGATGAAAGACCTGTGGCATATTACAACGAGAAATTGGATGATGCAAAACTGAAATACTCCACATATGATAAGGAATTCTACGCCGTACATAGAACGAATCTCTCCACATGGATTGACACCTTCAGCTGCCAACGAAAGTCTAACATTACAAGGTTATTCTTTAAAAATTAACCACTTTTCTTCAATGTAGTTCAATGCACAACCATCTGCAGGCATTTGAAGAACATCATGTCAACTTCTGTTCTTTGCATGGAAATCCATAAACTATGATATACTTTGGCACCTGAACAACCACTAGAAACGTGGAATTATCACAATATAATGAAGAAATTTGCGAGACACCTTCTTTGATGATTTATCAGTTCGATATTACTAATTTGACATTGTGGGAATTCATTTTCTAATGCATATTGTCCATAATATATGATATGATCATTAGGACATGCATCAATAGCCTGATAGTCCATTCCAATTTCTTTCATAATCACAGATATTTCTCGATATGTGTGTGGAAAAATATTCGACGTCGGTAATATAACATCACCTAACAATATACAAAATTCTAAACAATAAGTCAATGTAAACAATATTCATCATCAATATATCATCCAATATACTAATTTAAAAATTAGAAAACCATAGCAATATAGGAAAAAATTGAACCTTTTAAGTATTTGTGAACATGAAGGCATAAATAATTAACAAATTAAATACCTCAGTATATGTGTGAGAAATGTGTTTGATAAACCATTCAAAACCTTCAGGTTCACCAACAACAATATAGAAGATAAAATATTTGTTGTTGAGCCTTCATAAAGAGGTTGACGTGACTTCTCGAGTAGAGGATCAACATCATGACTATCATCCTAGTTGTCCTCATCCATTGGAGAAAATATGTCTTGGATCAATCTATGTATCTCATATTCCTGATTTGAATCACTAACGTTATCTCCATCCATATCATCATTAATAACTTGATCAACAACTTCAATATTCTGATCTCAAAGTTCATCTCCATGTAAAGTAGTATTTCTGCCAGTACTTGGCAAATAACTCTCTGGAGGTCGACACTTTGGGGGCATCATCTATATATTTAAAAACACCATAGAAAAGTTAGCGTGTATAGAAAATATAAAATCTTGATAATAAATATTACTAAAATTCATGAAATATTGATTATTACAGAGAATACATTAAATATTGAATCCTCTTAGCAAGAGACGATATTCATAACCCCCTTCGGCATGCCCCTTCTCCCTACAATGTTTTTGGGTTTTTATTAAAAGTCTTCTATTTTGCAAGCCTCTGCAATCATAGAAAGGGAAATAACATTTTCCATCACCCCTCGCTTCTAATGTCGCTATTAACCGAGCAAGCTTCCTATCATTTTCATTCATTGTGACAAATCCTTGTCCTGACAAGTAATATGTTTATTTGCAGTGACCTACATCTTTATAATAAGGTGAACATCTTTATAATAAGGTGATCATATGTGTAGAGGATCAACATCATGATGACGTAGATAACATATTTATAATAAGGTCATATGTGTACAAATGTTTTCTTTATATAATAACGGCATATATACCTAACATAAGTTTAGGGTTAGTTTTTATGTATCTTATTAGTCCCTGCTAAAGGAGGGAATATATCACTTTATCCGTCGTCCATATGTACACACCCGATCACGTCAACCACAACGTTTAGCCTCAGGTTTTGTTTTTCATGCTTAAATAATAGAAATTCTCGTACTTTGTTTTGCAAAATGTACAAACCCGATCACGTCAACCACAATATTTAGTCTTGGGTTTTGTTTTGCATGCTTAAATAATGTATGATACATTCAGACACCCAAAAATTTGTATGATACGTTCAGACACATGCAAAAATACATTCAGTCACCTGCAAATTTGTATTTCACATTCTGTAACTCAGTAGGACATGATGATAGGGATTTTAGAGCTTATGAAATTATGCATGAAAGGTCAAGAGACATATACAAAATTCAAGGTGAAGTACAGAAAGAAGGAAACACCACGCATTATAACTCGCCAGGAAGAGGAAACTTCAATCCTCGTGGTGGATTCGGAGGAAGAGGAAGAGGAGGAGGTATGGGTTGATGTCGAGGACAGATAATCTATTATAACTGCGCACATCCAGGACATTTGGCAAGGGACTTTCATAACCCTTGTACCACTTGCATCTATTGCAACTCTTTCGAGCATGTTATTGAGGAATGTCCAATATTACTGGATAAACTCCAGGAAAGACGAGGACCTTGGTAGAACCCACAAGTGAAACTGATATATGTTGAACCTCATGGAGAAAAACCTAGAGTCATTGTTATCACTCGAGGAGGCACGACTATAGGAGAGGATAGAATGACCCAAGGAAAGACTACAGAAGACTCAGGAATCAGGAAAGCTACAAAGAAGACCCAGGATTTTGATGCAAAGAAAGAAAGACAAATATTTGAGGAGGCAAGAAAAGAGTTCAAAGAATACCAAGGTTCTTCATCAAAAACATCATCAGAAGTAAGATAATATGGAATGCCTTTGGCATTCAATCAGTCTTCTTCGCCAAAAGAGGGAAAAGAGGTAAGTAATCCCATGGAATTTTTATACACTTGTATTAAGTTAATTCAGGATGAAAGAGTTGTGCAAGAGTTACAAAGCTTAATTAGATAGTATGAGCTAGGAAAGATAGACCCCTTACTAAATAGAGTAGTACACCAACTCTCTAAAAGGAGAAGGACCAACAAGGAATTACATTTGAATGCTCAAATAGGAGAGTATGAGATAGATTATGTGGTCCTCGACTTAGGGTCAGAGGTCAATGTCATGATGAAGAAAACCTGGGAACTGATGGGAAAACCAAAGTTGATCTATTCCCCTATCAGGCTTAGGATGGCCAACCACCAAGCTGTCAGCCCATTTGGACGATTGGAGCATGTCCCTGTGTACATCGACAAAGTCAGAACATTTACAGACTTCGAGGTAATTGAGATAGTTGATGACAGTTGTCCTTACCCTGCGCTGTTAAGAATTGGCCTTCAATAATTCCACTATGGTTTATTTAAAGAAAATACATATGACATTTGAACAATATGGCCTTAGGTTCATTGCACCCTTCGATCTAGATGAAGGTTAGCGATACACAGAGACCGTTAGAGAAGAAGACCGCTCATATGAACTGGAAAACATATACAAACTAACAACCAGATAACAAGATTATATTAATCCTACGAAAGATGGGAACCTAAGCTGGCGAAGTGACAACACCTACTCATCATATTGAGAAGAAGCACTAGAGAACTGGCAAAACTAGATGTATGAAGTATGTACAAGGATATGTGCTAGATTAACCAGAGAAGTTTGTTGGATCGGCACAACAATAAGTAACATACCCAAATTTGATGGTTTAAATCCTTTAGAAGCCTTCCTAACAGACTTTGAGGCAAGTGCACCCATGCAACAAAGATTGTTGGCAATGGATGAGGCCTTGAAATCAACACCAACAAGATGGTGGGAGACACAAAAAAGCAATATCACAGACTGGATACAATGTTGTACTTTGATGAAAACACGGTTCTCAGCACAAGTGGAAAGATGCAAAGCAAGGTACACAGAACGAAGTTTCCTAAAGGACCATGTGCAAAGCTGCGAAGAGGCCTGGAATGACATTCCTCAAGAAAAGTGGGTGCACAAATTCATTAACACGCTGGACACTACCCCTATCAACTGGTACCTTCAAACGGAGCTGCACCTCATCACTACAGATTAGGAAGGTATGACTTAAAATTTTGTAACTACCTTCTTATTTGAAAGTCAATATCCTTCAATAGATCAAGCATTACAGATTGTGATATAGAAAGTATTTGAGGAGGCATCTAGCCTCCCTTTGGAACAAGAAGAGCACGAATGGACTGTGCCTCTCCAAAAACTGCAAGGTTGTTACAACATCAATACCGATGAATATGATGATCCCAAGAAGGTGAACATCACCGAAACAAAAGGCCAAAGAGATGTGGAAGGACCAGGAGTTGAGCTTCCTTTCATTGGATAGCCAATCAAGATCAAGAAATTCAATATTGGAACAGAGGAGACACTGAAGCTCGCCAATGTTGGGGATTACTGGGATGTTTCTACCATTGACAAGATTACAGATCTTCTGCATGAATATCAGGACTTGTTTCCAACCAAGTTCACTAATATGAAGGGAATCAAAGGGCCTATGGGAGAGATGAGGATCCCTTTGAAACCAGATGCAAAACCAATCAAATAGAGACCCTACAGGTTGAACCCTAAATATAAGGAGAAAGCGAAGATTGATCTCGACAGAATGATGGAAGCAAGGATTATCGAACCTGTCAAAGAATCAGAGTGGATTATCCCTATGGTAGTACAAGACAAGAAGATAGGCAAGATCAGGATATGTGTGGATCTCAGAAAGTTGAATGATGCCTGCTTGCATGACCCATTCCCTACACCATTCACTGATGAAGTGTTAGATAACATGGGAGGCTAGGAGGTATATTCCTTTACAGATGGATTTTTAGGATAGCATCAGATCCAGATTGCCAAGGAGGATCACCATAAGACCACATTTGAAACAGAATGGGGATCCTACTAGTATACAATAATGCCATTTGGATTGAAGAATTCCCCTGCCATCTTTTCTTGGATGGTGGTTGAAGCATTCAAGGAGTTCCTACATAAATTTCTAGAAGCATATTTTGATGATTGGACTGTTTTTAGTTTGTTAAAAAATCATATTGAATGTCTAAGGCTAATGTTGGAAAAATGCAGGTAGTGTCAAATTGCCTTGAATATGAAGAAGTGCATCTTCTTCTCACCATTTGGAGTGTTGTTAGGTCATATTGTATGCAAGCAGGGATTGATGGTGGACCCATCTAAAATTGCCATCATAGTTGATTTACCACGTCCTACTTCAGTCAAACAGTTGCGCACTCTGCTGGTACATAATGGATATTACAAGAAGTTCATTAAAGGATATGCCCAGATTACATCACCTATGGAGAAAATTTTGAATAAAGACTGTCAATTTCACTGGACAAAAGAATGCCAGTAGAGCCTCGACACACTGAAACAAAAGATGGTTAATGTGCCTATTCTGTTTTTTCCAGATTGGAGCAAGGAATTCCACGTACATGTCGATCCATATTCTATTGCATTAGGAGTTGTGTTAGCACAACCGGGAATAGGAGACATCGACCACCCATTAGCCTTTTCTAGCAGAAATCTATCAACAATAGAAATTAACTACACCACTACTAAGAGAGAAGGATTAGCCATGGTGTATGCACTGCAGAAATTTCACCACTACTTGTTGGGAGGACAATTTAAAATGTTTACTGATCACTCCACACTGAAATACCTAGTCAAAAAGATAGTGTTGGGGGGGAGAATATGAAGATGGATTCTGCTATTTCAGGAATATGATTTTGAGATCACAGTTGAGCTAGGAAGAATGAACAAAGGTCCTGACCACTTGTCAAGGTTGGAACATGGCGAAGAGAAAACTAGTCTAGAGGATACATTGTCGGATGCACAGTTACTAGCCATTATAAAGATTGATGACCACTTCACAGAGATAGTCCAGTTCCTGTCAACAAGAATGGCACCCATTGAGTATACAGTTCCATAGAAGAAACATCTAGTAGTGTACGTTGCAATTTTTTCACTTATAGCTGGACAACTCTACAAAATGGGACCTGATGAGATATTAAGGAGGTTTGTTATGGAGGAAGAACGACCAATGATCCTTACAGAATCTCATGAATGCATCATAGGAGAACATTACGCAGGGAAATCAATTGTGCAAAGGGTTCTTAGAGTTGGCTTTTGGTGGCCTACCTTACACAGAGAATCTAAAGGCTATTACAGAGCCTGCGATGTATGCCAAAGAGTTGGGAAACCATAAAGAAGAGATGAAATTCCCTTAGCACCATAGTTGACCCTACAAGCATTTGAGAAATGGGCCATTGACTTCGTGGGACCTATAAACCCACCAGGGAAGTGCACAGGAGAAAGGTACATAATTACTATGACAGAGTACTTGACTAGATGGGTCGAAGCAAGAGAAGTTAACGACTGTAGTGCAACTAGAGTTGTGCGCTTCATATTTGATGACATTATAACTAGGTTTGGATGCCCAAAAATCCTTATGAGTGATCAAGGTACACATTTCATAAATAAAATAGTTGAAGCCCTGACTGAGGAATTTGCAGTCCACCATTAGAAGAGAAGACCTTACCATCCACAAGAAAATGGGACAATTGAAGCATTCAAAAAATCTTAGAGACAACGCTGACGAAGATTCACAGTGTGAACAGGCATGACTGGGATTTAAGTGTACCAGCATAACTATGGGCCTACATAACCACTTGCAAGAAGTTGACAATGCAGACCCCTTTTAAGTTGGTGTATGGCCTTGAAGTCATTGTCCCAATGGAATACTTGGTACTAAACTTAAGAATTGCTTCCTTTACATACATGGATGACACTGGCATTGTTCGCGAAAGGCTTACATTCTTGGTCGAACTAGAAGAAGACAGATTTATTGTAGGATTCCATCAGCAGGTTCAAAAAGAAAGAGAGAAGGCCTACCATGATAGACACATCAAGAAGAAGGAATTTAATCAAGGTTATTTGGTATTAGTATATGAAAGTAAGTTCATGAAGCACCCTGGGAAGTTTAGAATGCATTGGCTTGGGCTGTATGAGATCGCCTATGTTACAGAGGGAGGAGATGCGTAGGTGAAGAATTTGAATGGAGAATGGAAGGAAGGTTTGGTGAATGGGAGTCGGGTGAAGTTGTACTATGAAAACTAGCTGCCTCGCAAATCTCAGTAAAAGCATGAAGAAAAGGGTCTAGGTACCAGGTGCAGTTGAAACTGGGTACCAGACACAAAAAAGACAATTTTCACAAGGAAGGAGAGGAGGCATAAAGCATAAAGCAAAGGCTGCACTGCGTAGTCTAAAGTTGAAGCTAGACAGTAGGATCAGATATGACGTGCCTTGGGACAAGTCACAGGTGAGTGTTAGGGGCCTATTGGCCCTTGGTTATGGAAGCAAGCAAAAATCAATGAAGAAAAGGAAAAATGCGAACTGTGCAGAAGACACAGTGACCATTACTGGGTCGAAGTGAGCAAAAGAGAAGAAAAAATAGAGCGAAGTAAGGAAAATAAAGACGGTGGACGAGGAGATCAAGGATGACAGATCAACAAGGAAGAAGGATCATGGAAAACTCAGCAAGAAGAAAAATCCACTATTGGATGCTTTGGAGCACCGCGTGAGAAGAAAGGAAAGACAGGCTGGTGAAGCCATGAAAATGTGGGTCAAGTTGACCTAGGGTTTTAGACACCTATGGTTTTGGTATCTGGGGTTTTGACACCTAGGTTTTGACCTAAGGCTATCAGTGAGGTATTGTAATGAATAAATAAGAACCTAGATGAGGGAAGGGGGTTCGATCTAGTTGTATTGTTGACATGAGTGATTATTGTTGTGTGAGAGAGAAGAGATAAGTGTGAGAGCCTTCTAGTATTTTAAGATCATGTAGTTGGGTGCACAGGAAGGTGAGAGACGGAGAGGAGAAGGAAGAAGATTTTCTAGCGAAGAGCGCAGATAAGAACTGTATGCTTCATCTTAATACATTATAAAGCATAGTTATGTGGACGTAGCCCTAGAGAGAGGGTGAACCATGTATATCTTGTGTCATGATTGATGCTCTGTTCTTTGTATTTGGATATATTGTTATTGCATTATTGTGTTAGATATAATAGTTGTGCGGAGTAGATATAAGAGGATACTTGATATATGATTATTGTGTTGATTTTGTATTAGATCCACTTGATATTCCCTTTGGTTGTAGACATCTCTGTCTTGCAACCCCCTTATAGTTGCTTCGAGTGAGACTGCATCTACCTCGTAGGTGTTGCTGAAAGGGCCAATAGCTAGGGCTTGTTGGTTCTCTCTAGGAGCCGAACCCTGGGTCTACCCCTGTGCCAACAGAAGGTGACGATCTTCCCATTATAGGGGAACATCATCGTATGAAACAAAGAATATGCGACTGTCTTCATAGCATACATGTAGTTGTGTCCGAACAAGATATTGTAATCAAGCTGGGCATCGATAACTCCAATGTCAATGAGGATGGTTTTTTGCCCAAGTTCTAGGGGGACATTTTCACAAAGCCCTGGGAAAGATGTTTGTCGACCGTCGTAAGCTCGAAGGGTGATGGCAGAGGGTACTATCTTAGGAGAGCCAATTTTCTGCCATACGTGTTTAGACATGATGCATGTGGATGCACCTTCATCGATGATACATTGATAAACTATGGTGTTCCAGATATTAACTGGTATCTGGAAGGCTACTTGGGCAGGAAGACGTGGTTCTCTGCTATCTGAATCAAATGTGATCAGTTGTGTGTCAGCTGGGTCAACTGCCCCCAAGGCAAAAAGCAAGGATTTTCATTGTGATGGACATGCTTGGAGGACCTCCAACACATACATGGCTGCAGGAGACTAGGCTAAGTCTTCGACCAGACTATAATTATGAGAATCCCTATCATGAGGGTTATGCACATTCCACCGTAAAGGCATACGTGGTATGCAGGGAATGGGTTCCGCGTTAGGATGTGGAATCATCAATGGTTGTCCTCCAATAGCTGGTAGTGTTTCTGAGGTAGTTGGGGTAGATTCAAAAGGAATATTTTATTGACGGTTGCGGGTTTGCAGAAGAAATTATTCATTGGTGAGGAGGACACTACGATTAACTGAATTCTCGAGTTGAGTGGCACCAGGGTTTGGATATTGCCCCATTTGTGTTGGAGCATGGTTGATCACTTGTTGGGTGTTCATCACACCTTGGTATGGAATTGGATTTTGAAAAAAAATTGGAGGTGGTGGTTGCAAATACTATTGTGGGGCTTGCTGAGTGGTAGGTGGTGTTGGAGGGCCCTATGAGTTCATGGATGTCCTCATCCATTGGAGATCAGTAATTTGGGGGAAATGATGAGTATAATGTCCATACTCACCACATATAGCACAAGGGAAGTTAATTTGAAGATTGTTGTTCTTCCCTTGTCGTGGTTGATTGTTATTGGTGCCCCCTTGGGGGTCTTGGTGTTGGTTTCCCCCAGGGGGATGGTTGTGGGGGTCATTCCCTCCTGATCTTGGGTTGTCATTTTTTTGTTTTTTTCCTTTCTTCTTATGAGTTGGATTGGCCGTATTCAACTGTTCAAATGTATGAAGTTGTTGAATTGGAAAGGGTTGAACAAAGTTGACGCCAAAAAGTGGTTGTCTTGGTGGAGGATTAATCGGATGGGGAGGACCATGAAATGGGAAATATGGATTTTTTTGTGGATAGGATCCATATGGTGTATAGGAAGTAGAGGTACTTACACTACTACTAGGGTTATATCCAGGGGTTGGGGGTGGAACCATACTGGATTGAGAGACCAGATACGGCATGGGTACCGGTGGGGGTGACCCCAATGACTGAGGGGGAACAATAGGATATGAATGTTGGTAAAGGGGAGGAGAGTAACAAGATGGACCTCCATATATAGGTGGATGTTGAGGTGCACCATACATTGATGGTTGTTGGGGGTGTGGATTGTTGTGTGTTGTGGTACCAATCAATCCATCCACTGAGTGAGACATCCTAGGTTTGTCCTGGCTAAATGGTATGGGTCTCGGAATGTCAGGTAGTACTGTGTATAAGTATCCTAATTGTGAATAGATGAGTTCTTATTGTTGAGCCTTGTTGATGTCTTATTCCTCAGATTGAGGGAAGGTGGAAGCCACACCTTTGACAAGGAGGGAGACAAGTGATCTGAGAAACCAATCAAGGCATTGTTGTTTGGTGGATTTTTATTTACATAAACTACATCGTCGACGCCATTTGTGAATGTGGTCAACGATATTTGTGGCTGAGGTTTGTTTAAAATCAAAGAGTAGTTCAAGACCATTGTCATGGTGGATTGGTAATTAAAAAAATGTCAAAAATGCTTTGGCCAAGAATTCAAAAGTCACATGGGACCCTAATTTTTCATCTACATAACACTTGGCTGATGGGCTAGTGAGTGTGTGTTGAAACAACCTTAATCGGATGGAGTCTTCCATGATGTTGTTTGAAGAACACCATAAGTGGAAGGTCATGACATGGTTGGCAGGGTCTTCTCCTACCTTTCCTTCAAACTTGGGGATGTCTGAAGGTAGTTTGGTGGGCATTGCAGGCCATGTAGGATCATTCAATATAGGATCATTCGTGAGCTTGCTCAGATCTGGTATGTTGAGGGAATCTAGGTATGGCATCTAAAGTGGCGGAAAAGGATTAGTTCCATCCATTGCGTGAGTGTTTTTTGTACCTAACCCTTGAGGGTGTTGAGATGGGTTCGTACTTCCCCCTTGGGAAGAAGTTTGCCCCACACTTCTGTGTAAAGGAGAGCGAGTGGATGGTTGACCTTGGGAACTAGACCCAAGTAAAGTGGAACCAAGCAAAGTTGATCCCAAGACAGTAGCACTCATAGGAGTGTGAGAAGGTGGAGCTGATGAGTTGGCAAGACTAGGAACTCCCCCTATAATAGGAGGGAGATTTAGCAAGTGTCTGGAACAACGAAGATTCTGTGGGTCCCTTATGATGTCCAAATATAAAAGTGGATGTGTGCAAATGGTGATGAGAGAAATAAATGAACAAGAGTCTTTGTTATAATTTTTGGACCTTCACAATATATCTCATAATCGTATGTAATCACAAGGGAATCATACATAAATCATTTGAAAAGAAGCATACATGTATATAGATGGATTTTGTCCGCATGGGAGAACAAAGAAAACAAATGCTCATGTCCTAAAAGACGTAACGTCCTTCCTCTCAAATAGCACTGGACTTTCCAATAGCACTCAACAGTGGGGTCTGAAGCCATCGGAAG
The DNA here is from genome assembly GCA_000966675.3 of Picea glauca. Lineage (NCBI taxonomy): Eukaryota > Viridiplantae > Streptophyta > Pinopsida > Pinales > Pinaceae > Picea > Picea glauca. Next base: position 546,620 of record JZKD02S1170192.1, read on the forward strand.
AGGAACTAGTGAAGGATAAAATAATCAGTTATAATGAGGGGTAGAGGGTGCATATCCCGAAAGAGCTGGCGATATTTCCCAATAGCCACAAAAAAAATTGATCAAGGTGCAATAGCAGCCCACAATTTCCACCTGGGTAGATGTCCTAAAATTTGGTCACTAGGTACCTTGGTCAAAGTACGAAATTTAGATTTTTGGCCTCAGAAATGGGTCACGAGATGGATCCCGTCCAAGAGGTGGGTGCCTCAAGGGGGGACACACAGAACAACTAGACCTCGGACTTCAAGCCTTCTTAGGTATCTCCCTACGTTATCATGTAGGAACACTTAACTTGGAGGATTTAAAAGTTCCCTATTTGCCAATTTCTAATGTTTGAAGATGTGAGAACCAAATAACGAGGAGTTATTTGGATGCCTATCCCCGATATTCTACCTAGACTAAAAAATTTCTTTTGGCACCTCCTATGGAGGAAAACTTAGTGAGTCTTTTAGAAAAATTTTAGATGTGGTTGTTTGAGAGATTGGGGGTGTGAACCAATATCGTTCAAATTAAGTGGGAGTGGATAGTTCTATCAAGAAAAGGGTGGGGCGTTTCAGAATCCCTTTGGAGGAAACTTACTTCAATGTTCGTGTCTAAAGATGTCTAAAAATAGCCTTAGTTTAACATTAATTTATCAACCCGAGGATTTGTCTTTTATCTCAAGAATATCAACAAAGTCTATGCAAATAGCTCGTAGAGGCTAAAATCGTGTAGTTAAAGCAAATATGAGTTTATCAACAATCAAGTTCCTCAAATATTCACTACAGATTCTGATAATTAACGAAATTGAAATCTATTTACTAACATGCTGTGAAAAGAAAAGGAACTAACTAATCTGTTGAATTCTTCTAACTAAAAAGCAGTAATTGAATCTAAGTAAAGATTTGTAGAATTAACTATCAACTATGAATCAAATTACTGGAAAGGAAATAGCGAATTACTCTATATGTGGAAAGAAACAACATTGTAATCTAATCGAAAGGGACAACAAATGTAACTTTACTGAAAGGAACAACAAATGTGACTTAATTGAAAGGAACAACAAATGTAACCTAATTCAAAAGAACAACAAATGTAACCTAGTTAAAAGGAACAGTAGTTGTGAATCTAAGTAAAAGGAACAACACATATGAAAATGTGAGGAACTGTCAAGCAACAAACTACAGTAATGGAAATTGGAACAACAATCATTAACAATCAAGGGAAGTGTCTATCTTCTATACACAAACAACATAAAATTGTTAACACACTTATGCATTAATCTTAACTATTGTGAAAGAGATTTGAATCACAAAACAAAAATCAAACTGATATAATTGCAGATCGAGACAATAACTCCTTCAGATTGGGCCCTTGGTCCTCAGAAGGACTGCTACTAGAAACTCAGTATGTAGAAATGGTAAAAACGTTCAAAGGTTTTATTGATTCCATAGCTGGTACAACATTTACAAAAATTGATTGCGCAGAGAAATTCTAAGTTTTGAATACTTGGATGCAATTCTTCGATTTCCCTTTCAGGATCTATTACCCTCTATATATTACAATAATCTGGGTAAATTAATCTATCCTGGGGATCGAGAGATCCTCAGGATTTATTTACTATTATAAAGTTACAATATAGAAAATCGATCATATTCAAAACTACTTTACACCCAAAAGTCCTTAACCTCCAATAGCTTACGCATATTCAATATCTCCTTTGTTATCTCGGGTTTGACAACATTTATCCAATCCTGTAACAAAATCAAACAATTCCAGTCGTATTTTAGAATCTATTTAATATAACTTCAATAATAACACTAGAAGACATATTAATCATTTTGTATCCTATTTATCCCTAATTAACTGAAAAGTCAATCAAGATTATATCATGAAATATGGGAAAAAGGAAGATATTTGTACCTTTTTCATAACCCAACATACCCCCTAGCTTACCTTCTTGCATGTCCTCATGCAAGATGAGATATTACATGTAAAGCAGTGATGTTGTAAGGAGGAAAGGTTGGTTCTCCAGGTCTCCTGAACCCAATGCTTCTTTTGAGCTCTCCAAAAGAAGCATCCTCCCTCTTCTTATTAATTTGATAATATTTTTGGTAACTTTCTGGAGGAAACCAAATGATAGGGGGATTATATCTGCACCCAATCCAAGCAGGTCCTTCCTCCTAGAGCATTCTAGAATACCTTTCCACTCTGAAGGTAGCTGCAAAGAAATTCCTGTACCCAAAGGGTTCCCTACTTTTGACTTCATTGGAGGATGCATCCCATCTCAACTTAGAAGTAGCAAGAGCTTCTTCTTTGAGTTCTCTAAAGTATATGATGCTTGAATGTATAACTTGTCGATGGATAGGGACTAAATATTCCACGACCCCCTCCCTTTTCATGAAGGTTCTATGTCGCATAATGGCTGGAAAGGACTTTGGAGGCTCCCCTATGATCCAGATATCTAACCCAGTTTCCCTCTTCATGAAGGTTTTGTGAGATTTACCCCATCTGCTTTGGTTCTTAGTAAATGATAGAAATGCCTGAAATTGTATGTCCCAAATGAAGGGACCAGGGTTACCTTTTCTGTCATCTTCCAAAATGAAATTATGGAAGTATAACTCACACAGACGATATTGTACCTTCTCTTCCTGCTCTATGAAACATGAAATAAACTCAGGTACAGTGGAAAATGTAATCGGTTTACCTGCTCTGATGCCTTTCACTCTCAACAATAGGTAACGTTCCAACAAGAATAAAGTGTAATTGGTGGCAGGAGCTCTGCAATTGATTGCATCAGTGTAGACATCACAAATCTCTTTGATTTGCTCCAAAGATTTTTCCAATTGGGTTTGTACTTTCTTCACCTTCCCTTGGGCTCTTGTGAGCTCAGCATAAGTCTCACTTTCTATTGTTGACATGTCCTTTAGTTTTTTAACAACTTTTTGATATGTTGAGTCAATGCTTGTTGGGCTTGTATCAGCTCTACTTTTAGCCTATCAATGATGGCACTATGTTCCTGATACTGATATGCTTGATATTATTCCATAGCATCCATCTCATCTCTGGATTGATTTAATGCTTGCTGGGATTTTATAAGCTCTGATTCCAGTTTATCAACAATTATAGCACTTTGTTCTTGAGACTGAGATGCTTGATGCTCTACCATAGTCATCAATTCATTTCTGTTTTGAATCAAACTTTGTTGGGACTGCAACAATTCTTCCTCCAATATCCTAATGGTAGCATCCTCCTCAAGGATTTGATTTGTTTCCTCTGAGACTGGGGTATCAGTAGGCACCTTAGCATCAATTGTTTCTATAGCTGTCATCATTTCTCATGTTTCTAAAGGAATTACTTCTTCATTCTGAGCTATTGCTTCTTCTACTATTATTTCTTCAGGGTCTGTATGTGTCCCCACAGAGTTTGTAGTGACTTCTCTTTTAGGAAGAGTGTCTCTTCCTTGCACTCTGGGCCTTCTGTTTTTCTTTCTTTTGTGGGCCTTATCTGCTTGTTCTAACTGCTTTCTCAATTCTTTAATAATTTCCCTGAGTTTTCCAACCTTCTGCTTTAATACTTCAACATTTTTAGCCCTTTTCTTCAACAACTTGTTTTCCTTTTTTAGCTTTCTAATTCTCCTATGGCTTTTGCCTGATTTCTATTTGTGAGGGGTCTCAAGGTCTTCTTCATTCTATCCAGCAGGTGGTTGTTCCTCTGTTCCTTCCAAATTCTCTGTCTTTCCAAGAGGGATTCTTACCTCAGGATGAGGTTCTTCCTGTGCTGCATCCTCTGGGAATGACATTTCAATATCAGGAAAGTCTTCAGTAGGTTTTGAAGAAGAATATTGTTCTTGGTATTCTTATGGTTTATTTGTGTCTCTATCAATTGAGGCTCCTAATCTCCCTAAAACCTGAGTTATTTCTACCTCACAACTTTTCAAAACATGTTCTTTCATATGCTCCGATGATGGTTGGGTGTCTTCCTGATCATTCCCTTGTGAGGTTTGTTCTGCTTACTCAATTTCTTGAACAATTTCCTGTAAATAATTCTATGTAATGTCCTTAATTTCTTCAGGCTATTTTGTTGTGTCTTTAATTTCTTTAGTCATTTCCTGAATTTGTTCGATCATTTCCTGAATTTCTTCAGGGTGTCTTTTCCATCTGCTTCTCCTCTTTCTCTCAATGGGGACTTTAGGAGTAGTTGTTTCTATTTTCCTCTTTCTCATTAATGCCTCTATTTGTGAGGTCTGAGTCTCTATAATTTGGATAGGGTTTGCCTCAAATTTGGGTTTAAGAGGTGGAATTTCTATCTGGGCAGTGGCCTCCCCTTCCTATATCTCTTCAATTTCCTGTGGTGGGTCTTCATGATATAATTGAGGTTGTTCCAGTTGTAGAGGTCTATTGGCCTCTATAAGATTACCCCAGTTTAATTGAGTTTGACTCAGTGCCTTATTTACTATCAATTTAACTAGTCCATGGTGGTTGATGATAGTAACAGGATCCTTGGCCTTCTGTGTGCTTGTGGAAACCTCATGTAACATGGAATTTAGAAAAAATGGCAAATTGATTACTAACCATTGTTTGAGTGCCACTAGTAGTTTGAGGTGGCATGGTTCGATTACATCGTATCAACCATCACATGTGATGTACCTTTGAATTACCCCTGCCAGTTATTTCCATGGTTCACTGAGAGTGTTGGGGTTAAGTCCCTTTCCCTTTTTATCCAATTCTTCTCCAAGGTATACGAAAGATTCTACAGCTTCTTTGAGCGTTTATATCTTCATGTCCATTGAATGCCCGTGTTAGGGAGACCTATAACCTCTGCTACGATTTTCGGAGTAACTGGAATTCATATGTCTCAAACCACGGAGATTTCTCCCTGCAAGTTCTGAAATAATTCAAGTGTGACGTTCATATCATATCCTTGCAAATGGTTGAAGTACTCCATCCACCCCATACGGTGTAGGATTTCTCTTGCCTGATCTGTTACCTGTAGTAATGTTGTCTCCCTACGCACACTTTGGCCACCCATCTTTCTGTGAAAATAAATGAGAATGATTATCGTTCCTAGTTGCAGACTTGGTTAGACCAGCTTGGAAGAAATATTACTGAAAATAGAAAGTGTCAGAGAACAACAAGTGTATAAAAATGTGGGTTTTCCATCTATTACAATCATTACTATCTTATCGAAAAAATGTGTCGAGCATCCACTCCCCTCATTAATGTAGAGGTCGACCTCGACCGTCAGCGTAGGTGAATGTAATGAGTGCAGGTATTTCCAATGAGAGGTAATAATTGCGTTGACGCCACCGATGGGGACCAATCATGTATAATTTTAAAAAATTATATTTAACGGTAATCATTAAACGATAGTCCTCTTTCGTGGGAAATTCGAATTTATTGTACCTATACTCAAAATGTTTTAAGGATAAATAAGACGAATAAATTAAACATTTTCATTTAAAAATATTCCACATATCATAATGTTGTTACTTTTCTCGAGTTTATTGCATATAGACGAAATGATAGCCCTATTATTGAGTAAAGGAAATCTAGAGACACACAAAAACTTGGTGTTTTTAAGGTAAACTTCCATACCACAGGTAGAGCCACTGTTGTCAGCAGGCATCCATAGCCTTGATAGGGTTGCCTTTTAACCCTTAGATGAGCTTGTATCCTTAATAAATATTTGAATCGTCTTTTCCCAAAAAATACCACTATCCTAGTTTGGTAGCCAAATGATGATAATGCCACGCACTAGATTGTAACTTAAGTGAACAAGCCAGCTCATGATAAAACCCCTTGTCCTTTGACGAAAAAAATGTCAAAGGACATTGCCCTGGTGTGGTAGCCATAGTGGGAATGTCACTTATGTTATTATCCTATGATCGTGGTAGTTTGGCTCATAATGAGACCCCCTATTCTTTGTGGGAGAAGTTTATTAGTTATATTTATTTGTTTTATTTTTATTTATTTATTTATTATTCTTTTTTTCTTTTTTTTGAAGGGCTCTATTAAGGGAGGCTCATCTACTCCTTAAGAGTAAGGGATGGCGTAAAGAAGTGTAAGTATGCCAAGTAAAAGTGTGCTTAAGACTCCTTATTATAATATGAAGGAAAAATATCATTCAAGTATATTTGTATCTATATAGGGAAAAGAAATGAATTATGGTTGTTACAGATTATCATGGATGATTTTAGGGGCTAAATTTCGCTCATGGGCTAATTTTCCATGGTTTTTCCAAAAAATGAGATTCGCTATTTTAAAAATGATTCGCCCAAATTCTATAGGATAAAATTATTTTACCTTAAAAATCGCCAAAATTTTATAAAAACTATATAAAATCCTTAGAAATTTGAATATTTTTACAAAAATATCGCCAAACATTTATAGTTGGCATATGAAGGATTAGTAAGATTCGCCAAAGTTTCTACATTTTAAAATAAATTTTCATCCTTAAAATCATCCCTGCAGATTATGAACAAGGTTTAAGATATTTCGAAGAGATTAAAAACAATTTGATAAGGTATGGGAGATAGTCCACAAAATAATGACAAATCGTTGTGATGACAATTAGAAATAATGTTGTTGAAAATTATTTAGTGAAATTCATAGCCCAAAGGAATGGCTAGCATTTTAACAACAATGAAGGAAAGGAATGACAACAAGGAAAAGCACAGAAGGAACAAAAGTTGTTCCTTTTATAATGCATAGCGTGACCCAAGAGGAAGGAATGACAAAATGAACAGCAATGATACTTCAAAAGAACAGGAATCGCACGAAGGGAATGACAGATGTTCCATTCAAATGAACAACAATGATACTCAAAGGAACATAAATCATGCGAAGGGAATGACAGTTGTTCTTTTCAAATGAACAACAACAATACTCAAAGGAACAACAATCGTGCGAAGGGAACAACAGTTGTTCTGTTCAAATGAACAACAACAATACTCAAAGGAACAACAATCGTGCGAAGGGAACGGTAGTTTTTATGTTCAAATGAACAACAATGATACTCAAAGGAATAACAATCACAACAGAGGAAAACATCTATTAATTTTTAACCATCTAAATAGGTAATTTTGGAAACCCCCCATGAAAATTTATTTTTTCTTGAATCTAAGGCTAATTAGTCATCAACTAAATTCATTCAATTGTTATGGGTCAATTTATTTAAAAATCAAGTATTAGATGGTATGTAAATGTCATGAGTTCATTATAGTTGCCCGATCACTGTTGTGGAGCATGACATATTCATTTTTCTATGAAAGACAAGGTCTATGTGATAAGATAAAGAAAGAGTGCTAATTGTGTTCATTACAGTTATCCTCCCTAGTTCTTATTTTCTCAAGTGACTTTCATAAAATGAAAAAAAAATAAACTAACAACTCAATTAGATCTACAAAAAGAACTATATACAGTATGTACAGTTTCAACAAAGTTCATCATTTATGGAGTTGGAGTGGCTTGGTTACCTCCCCAGCCAGCCAAAATATGAACGGTAGGGTCCTTACTTACTTCCTGGTAGAAAGATTCTTTTGAAGGAGGTTGATGGTAAAGTCATAGCCGGCATCCATTGACCAGAAATGGGGATCCAAACCTATCGATGGTGCTTAAAGTGACCGTGCTATTATCATGGAATTCATTAATTTCATATGGTCCTAGCCACCGTGCCTATAATTTTCCCGGAAAATCCTGAAATCTGGAATCATAGAGAAGCACTGAATCACCTTTCTTGAATGATTTCTTCTTGATATGCTTGTCGTGCCAAGTCGCTCTTTATTTCTAAATAACATCTGTGCACTCCACAACAAACATGTGTGCTTCATACAACTCGTTGAGTCACTGAAGGTGGTTTTTATGTGCTTCTATAAGATCCAGTCCAATTTCCTGGGCCATTCTTAGGGTCTTGATCTCAAACTCGATTGGGAAGATGGGTTCTTTACCATAGACTAGGTGATAAGGAGAGTATTCAGTGGTGTTACACCATGTTGTGTGATAATCCTATAAGGAATTTGGGAACCCAACATCCCAATTCTGTCGGTTTGTTGAGACAGTCTTTGTCAGGATTTCCTCCAGGACTTTATTTGTGCTTTCTACTTGACCGTTTGTCTGGGGGTGGTATGGAGAAGTAAATCTGTGATTAATATGATAATTGTCCAGGGTGGTGGTGATTCTATGAGTTGTAAATTGTGACCCCCCTTCAGTGATTACTTCTCTGGGTAGTCCATAGCGTACAAATAATTTGAAAAGAAATTTGATGACTACTTCTTATGTTTCATTTGGTAAGGATTATGCCTCTACCCATTTGTTCATGTAGTCCATTGGAATGATAATATAGGCCTTCTGATTTGAATTTGGATTGAAGGGGCCAACGAAGTCTAGTGCCCATGTTTCAAATGTTTCTATGACTACTTATGATTTCATAGGCATTTCATCAGCCTGACCTGGTTTTCCCATCCGCTAACAACTGTCGTAGGTTTGGACATATTTCTTCACATCTCTTAATATTGAGGGCCAATAATAGCCCATCTATAAAATTTTGTGTCCAGTCCTGTGGTCTGCAAAATTCCCACCGCGAGGCTCATCATGTCCTACCCAGTATGTCGTAGATTTCGTCATCTTGTATGCATCTGTGGATCTGAACATCAGCTCCTATGTGGAAGATATATCCACTTATCCAAGTGAATCATGCAATACATTGGACGATCAGTTTTCTTTCCCTTGATGATAGATGTGCCGGTAATTTTCCCGCTGCAAGATACTTTGCCACATCAGCGTACCAAGGTGGCTTTGTGGTGACGGAAAATAGATGCTCATCTAGAAATTGATCTTCAACTGTTAAGGAGTCATCTGTTTTGGGTATGCGGTACAGGAAGTCTACGACAAGATTTTCTCTCCCAGGTTGATCTTTGATGGTGATGTCAAATTACTGCAATATTAATAACCACCGAGTGACCCATCCATTAGTAATTGGTTTATTAGCTAGATATTTAATAGCAGAATGATCAGTATACAGAATAATTGGATAGCCTGTTATATAATGACGAAATTTATTGATGGAATGTATAACAACTAAAAACTCTTTTTCTATTACTGTATAATTAAGTTCAGCTGGATAAAGATTATTGCTAATAAAATAAATGGCGTATGGTTTCTTGTCTTCTTCTTATCCAAGAACAGCGCCTATGGCAATATCTGATGCATCGGTGGAGATGTGAAATGGTATTTTCCAATTTGGTCCCCTCAACACCGGTGCTATTGAGATCAATTTCTTGAGTCCTGCAAATGCCACATCACACTTGTTAGACCACTAAAACTCCACATTACCAGTCAAAGCATGTAAAGGTGCAACAATTCTCACAAAATTTTCCATAAATCTGTGATAGCATCCTAAAGCTCCAAGGAAACTACGTACCTCAGTTTGTGTGTGTGGTGTAGGTAGATTAAGGATTACCTCTATTTTTGCTGGATCTATTCTAATTCCATTTGTAGAAATATAATTCCCTAGTACCACACCTTCCATCATCATCATGTGACATTTTTCGTGGCTTAAACATAACCTGGTAGCAATGCACCATTCTAGTACCTTCTCCATATTATTCAGTGCTTGATCGAAGTCATCGACATAAGGAGTGAAATCATCCATGTAGACTTCAAGCCCTTCACTGATTAGATAATTGAATATGCTCAGAATGGCCCTTTGGAATGTGGCTGGAGCGTTACAAAGCCCAAAGGGAAATACTCTGTATGCAAAGGTAACCGAGGGGCATGTGAATGTAGTTTTATATTGATCTTCTGGGGAAATATGGATCTGATTGTAGCCACTAAAACCATCTTGGAAAGAAAATAATTCCTTCCTTGCCAAGGTATCCAGGACCTGATTGATGAAAGGTAAGGGGAAGTGGTCCTTTTGAGTGGCTTTGTTATGTTCCCTGTAGTCAACGCAGATTCGCCATTTCCCATTTTTCTTGGGGACGATCACTAATGGGGAAACCCACCTCCTATCTGAGATAGGATATATAAAATCTACGTCCAACAACTTTTGTAGTTCTTCTTTAACAATATCCATGAGGTGGGGATTCAGTATTCTCTTTGGTTGTTGGATAGGTCGGGCATCTTTCTCAATATAAATGTGGTGTGTGCAGAGTTGCGGATCAATACCTTTCATGTCAAAATACTCCCAGGAAAAAGCTTGTTGGTATTTAGAGAGGACTTGAATTAGCTTTTGTTGTTGTTTATCATCTAAATTGGCATTAATGTTCAGAGACCTCCCTGATCAAATCTCAACGGATTTGTTGTTATGAACGACGGTAGTCAGGATTTGTTGTTCCATTAAATGTTCCAACGAGTCTCCTTGTGCTTCACAGTCTAGAACAACTTGGAGCATCTGGCATGTTGGATTACCCACGATGGCTTGGTTGTTAATAAACCCACTGATTACGTCATCCTCTAGCTAGTTCTTGAGTCTAAGAGCTTCCAGCGTGAGAGGGGCTCATAAATCCTTTTCTAGATATCGTGGTGGTGGCAATTGTGGATATATGAAAGTCGGGCTTGGCTTGGTTGGAGGATATAAGATGAGATTTTTTGTGACACCTCCTCCAGCAATTGTAATATTACCTGTTCGGCATCCTATGTATGCATCAGTTTTTGTGAGCCATGGTCTACCCAGTATCAATGGATTCCCTTCGAGTCCACTTCTTGGGTTGATGATGAGGAAATTTGCTGGATATTCCCAATAGTCGAATGAGATTGCTATACCATGTAGTGTGTCGACTGGTCTAACCACTAATCGATCCACCAATTGTAACATAATTGGGGTGGGTTCAAAAGATTCAAAACCCAGGGTGTTGCAGGTTTCCATATTCAGGATATTGATGGTTGCCCCCAAATCAACTAATGTATTTGGAAAAGAACAGCCTTGGATCTAAGCTGTTACTATGGGGTTCCTTGGATCTGCATATTTGACTGGTTCTTGTCTACCTAGAATTAGATCAGACAAGGCGCTTACTACGTGAACTGTTGATGATGATTTTTTAATTTTCCTAGCAAGCTTCCTCCCACATAGTTCCTTGATTTTCTTTGCATAAATTGGAATGTCTTGCAGAGCCTGCAGGAGTGGAATCTTGATGTATAAATTATTGAGTTCCCCTACAATTTCAAAGTTAGGATATACGATAGGTTTTTATATCATCAATCTTTTAGGGAACGGAGGGGAAGGAGTTGCATCCTTATCATGATCCTATGATTCGACTATGTTTCCCCCCTACTCAATTTCTTCCATTATTACCACAGTCGAGGGTGTTATTGCTGGTTGTTTTTCATTCTCCTGCTCTTGGGAAACATTATCTTATTCAGGAGATATAATACACCCCGATCTCAACCGGAGTTCGTTGCACCCTACCGAGTTGGTTTCCCCTTCTCCATTTTCCATAATCTGGACGAGCGAAGTCGGTCTATTATTGGGATTTGGGTGGGGTTGGGCTGGTAATTGAGGGGGTAATTGCGATTGAGGGTTTTGGGGTAGTTGGAGTGGAGCTTGCAATGTGGGTTGGGTTTGAGGGGCCATCCCCATGGGGCACTGCCAATTTTGGTTCCAATTTGGGTTTTGGGCAATCGTATTGGGCCATTACGAAGGGTGGGGGATGTTATTTGAGTTTTTCCAAGATGGGGTCAGGTATTGTGAGTTAGGCCAGGTGGAACTTGCAGTTGGTTGATTCTGCCAGATGGGATTTGTAGTGGGTTGGTTTGGCCAAGTGGGATTTGCAGGTGGGTATTGTTGGGGCTTCCAGTTCTGATTAGTAAACGACTAGCCCTGCCATGCGTTACCAAAATTTTTCTACTGATTATACTATCCAGAAAAGAAAGAGGAAGGGTCATGTAGTGTATTTGGAGGTCGAGTCTGCCATTGCCAATGCTAATCCATTAGATATAATGGTTTTGTTTCCTCTTTCTCTTCTCTAAAGATAGCTTTTAGTCCAGGGAGTGATGGGCATTTCTCCGTTGCGTGATCCTTGGCGCAAATAGCGCAAACCCAAACCACATCCAAAGGACATTCCCTTGGACAATTTGTTTTTCTACATCTGTGGAAAAATATGGCCAAAGTCTGTTCTACTTATGCTTGTTTTTGTTTGGCCTGCAATACATCCAATTGTGTAGTCAGAGTGCTCAGAATATCTGTTTTGAAATTTTCTAAGAGATTACCAACTTTAGCTCGCGTAACACCCCCGCTGGTAATATTGTTATCTTTGGTGAGGGAAGTCAGCATTCTTGATCTGGTCCATGTACTTTCTCATGAGCACCTGATGCACAATAGAACGATGTTATCATAAGTTTCTTGATAAATTTCACCCTTCCCCATTAAATTCAATGTTTCTACCCATTCATCTTTCATTCCTTTTATGAAAGTGGCTTTGAGAACCTCACCTGGTAATGTTCCATAAGGAGACCTTTGTAAATTATATTGGAATCTTTCAACATATTCTTCTAATGTCTCATTTTCTTTTGCAATCATTTGAAATATTTCTTCTTTTAGGTCCCTGGTCCTACAATAACACTGGTATTTTGTCAAGAAGGCATGTTTCATCTCGTCCCATGAGTTTATAGTTCTACCTCCTAATCCCATAAACCAGCATAGAGTTGCTCCTTTCAAACTGGAGGGGAATAGTTTTAATTTTGGGGGTTCAGAGGTGTAATCATACCCTCTACATAGGACATCAAATTCGAATAAGAATGCGTCCGGGTCTTCTGAGATCAATCCATGGAAGGTTGGTAGGTTTTGTAGGGGGATTGTTTTCATGGGGGCATTGGTGATTGGATCAACTATCAGATATTCCAATGTGGAAGTCTAGGGACGTTGTTGATTTGGTTGTGCCATTTGATAAAAAATGTGCCAAAAATCTTCAGGAATTTCTTGATTCGGTTGTTCTATTCGAGGTGGTTGATTATTTGATCCCTTGGGGGATTTGATTGCACTCCCTCTATTTGGGATTTTGGGTATTCCTTCTTCTTTTACAGGAGATTCAGGATTAGGGGGTGGTGATGGGTCTGCCTTGGCAACCCCACTGGTTTCTCCTTCGCCTTCCTCCATATTATGAGAATTTTCCTCTTCTAAAGGGTTGAGAGGTGGAAGATCTGTGCTTTAAAAGATTTTCTTAGTTCCTTCTATTTTTCTGTGAATCTCAGCGTGGGCTACAACTGGTGAAACTGCTACCTGAGGGATTCAGGTAGATCATTTCCTAGGTCCAACCGAAGCCTGAGATTCATTTTTTCAGATGATGTTGTCTATGAAAGTGCTACTCCCAGGGAGCACCGAGCCCTGGGCTTTGGTAGTTTTTGGTGGGGTTTTTGTTTTTTCAAGATCTTTCTTCTTAGTCATACACACTTCATACCAAATAAAAAAATTCAAAAGAAACACCTATATAACCTCTTAAGTGTCAATTGGAGGTAGTTGTTGGCATAAGCATCTTACTTATTGCCTGCGTAGGTTCTTACCTTCCGTATTCAATACCTCGTACTCCAGAGACACAACCTATGCTACCTTTGACATTCTCCCCGACAACGGTGCCAAAATGTTGGTGTTTAAAGATGTCTAAAAATAACCTTAGTTTAACATTAATTTATCAACCCGAGAATTCGTCTTTTATCTCAAGAATATCAGCAAAGTCTATGCAAATATCGTGTAGAGGCTAAAATCGTGTAGTTAAAGAAAATCCGAGTTCATCAACAATCAAGTTCCTCAAATGTTCACTATGATTCTGAGAATTAACAGAAGAAATTTGTTTACTAACATGCTGTGAAATGAAAAGGAACTAACTAATCTATTGAATTATTCTAAATAAAAGTAGTAATTGAATCTAAGTAAAGATTTGTAGAAATAACTATCAACTATGAATCAAATTACTGGAAAGGAAATAGTGAATTACTCTATCTGTGGAAAGAAACAACAATTGTAATCTAATTGAAAGGGACAACAAATGTAACTTTACTGAAAGGAACAACAAATGTGACTTAATCGAAAGGAACAACAAATGTAACCTAATTCAAAAGAAAAAAAAATGTAACCTAGTTGAAAGGAACAACAATTGCGAATCTAAGTAAAAGGAACATTGCATATGAAAATGTGAGGAACTGTCAAGAAACAAACTACAGTAATGGAAATTGGAACAACAATCATTAACACTCGAGGGAAATGTCTATCTTCTGTATGCAAACAACATAAAATCATTAACAAACTTGTCCATTCATCTTAACTATTGTGAAAGAGATTTCAATCACAAAACAAAAATCAAACTGATACAATTACAAATCAAGACAATAACTCCTTCAGACTGGGCCCTTGGTCCTCAAAAGCACTGCTACTAGAAACTCAGTATGTAGCAATGGTAAAAACGTTCAAATCTTTTATTGATTCCATAGCTGGTACAACATTTAGAAAAACTGCTTGCATAGAGAAATTCTAAGTTCTGAATACTTGGATGCAATTCTTCGATTTCCCTTTCAGGATCTATTACCCTCTATATATTACAATAATCTGGTTAAATTAAGCTATCCCGAGGATTGAGAGATCCTCAGGATTGCTTTACTATTATAAAGTTACAATATAGAAAATTGATCATCTTCAAAACTGCTTTACGCCCAAAAGTCCTCAACCTCCAATAGCTTACGCATCTTCAAGATCTCCTTTGTTATCTCGGGTTGACAACATTTATCCAATCCTGTAACAAAATCAAACAATTCCAATCGTATTTTAGAGTCTATTTAATATAACTTCAATAATAACTCTAGAAGACATATTAATCATTTTCTATCCTATTTATCCCTAATTAACCGAAAAGTCAATCAAGATTATATCATGAACTATGGGAAAAATGAAACTATTTGTACCTTTTTCATAACCCAACAGATGCTTATCCCTAATATTCTACCTAGACTAAAAAATTTCTTTTGGTACCTCTTGTGGAGGAAAACTTAGTTTGTTTTTTAGAAAAAATTTAGATGTGGTTGTTTGAGAGATTGGGGGTGTGAACCAATCTCATTCAAATTAAGTGGGAGTGGATAGTTCCATCAAGAAAAGGGTGGGGAGTTTTGGAATCCCTTTGGAGGAAACTTACTTCAACCCCCACGATTCGAGATGAAACTATTGTGAGTGAGTAGTGACTTTGTGTGTGAACAAGTGAAAGTGTGCCAATTTTTTAATAGGTTAGGTGTCACCTTGCATCATGTGGACTTCATGTGGTCCTTACAAGTCTTGATTACCTAATTTACTAGATGTCATTGGTACAACCTTGCGGAAGTTTAAAGTCCCTAGAGAACTAGCATGTGGACATATGGGTCCTTATCAATCCTTTAACTCCCTAGTGTGATTTAATCTAAGAAAGATTCAAAATTCTATCCTAGATTGTAGACATGTGGGCATGTATGGGCCCATTACAAAACCTTTAAACTCCCCTAGTGATGTAATCTAAGAAAGTAGATTCAAAACTATCTTATCTTTGTAGCATGTGGGCATGTATGGGCCCTTACAAATTTAAGATGTGTTTGAAAAAGAAACTAAGAGGAGTCTTGAGGGGGTTGTTGTCCTCTCCTAAAGATTTTGTCTTTAAGGGAGATGAAATTTTCCCTCAATCATTTTTTTGATTCTCAAGATCGCTCTATGGTGCAATAAAAGAGCATACTCAATGATTGACGTTCAATTTCTGGTCCCAATGCAAGTGTTTATATATGTGATATAGAATGATTCCAACTTAACTTTAATCAAAGAAAGCCATCCATGTGACAGAATGAAAGAAAAAGGAAGATAAATATGGATTTTAACCCCCTAAGGGTCTATGTTTTGACTAAATCTTCATGTGGAGAGGGTGTCTAAGTGTGGTGCATATTACAATTTGCATAGAATCAAGCTTAAGAAGGCTATGGGCCTTCAACATATCACAAAAACCTTTACAATGTTTGAATTTCTGGACAGATGCACGGGTCGCAGAGTAGACAGAGGCGCATGTGGCGCCAATGCACAAATCAAAAATGACCTGTTGGTGCAGGTGCACATAAGGCGCTCAGAAACAAGGTTCTCTCGGCACATGTGCTTGGAAGGCGCGCCTGTGGGATAAAAATCCCGGGGACTTTCTGTTACACGGTCGGGAAGAAAATTTCAGATGAAATTCTCTTAACACAGCTCCGAATTTATCTTTTTGCAGGCAGGCTTGGTCTGGTTATGGTTCCTACAAGTTAAATAAACCAAAAACAAGTGCTCAAAGAACCGAAACGGGGAGAAAATTGATACCTATCCCCAGTGGATTCGTCAATCTGTTGTATCCTTTTAGTCACCTAAATGAGCAAAAGAAGGACACTTACAAGTCCAGTTGGGTTAGATAGATAGAACAGAGATGAGTGCAGGAGTTAGACACATCAAGCACAATAAACAAACAAACAACTAAGCTAATGACAATTAAGGAAACTAAACTAAAGTGCATAAGGAAAGTAGAATAAAAACTAAACAACATTCATGCCACCAATGGATAGATTGTATTAGTGGGCAAACACCAAAGATAAATGGAGACTTATGGGTCCCCTCTTCCTCCCTCTTGAACCCCCAATGATTGAGCTCTTCTTACAAATAGAAAACTAGAAGGAAATGGTGAAGAAATTCAAAGCTCATTCACTCAAGAGGTGATGTGAATAACTCAATGAAATGGTTCTTGTATGCTCCAATGAGGAAAGAGCTTCATTGTAGGAGAATATAAGCAGCATAACAATACAAATATATTATTTGAAATATAGTGCACCCATGACCTCTTTTTATAGAAAATCTTTGAGGCATTATCCAACCGATCTATAGTGTGAACAAGGAGCCTTTTAGGGCACCTCTAAGTCTTTGAACAACCCCCCACTCGGATTCAGTTCAGATTTGATGGTCAAATCGACTTGGGAGCTGAACCAAAATATGGTGGGAGGCCGACCAAAATCATAAATGCATCTTTCTGAGGTGTGCGCGTTTTTTTGCATCCACAGTCGCGCACCAGGCGCATGTGCGCTTTTCTGGCATTTTTGACTGGTGGGTGTATTCTGAGTGGATGCTAATTTTATAACCAGTTGTATAGTTTTGTGCCCTTTGGAAATGAATTTTTTGGGCCATGGATGAACTAATGGGTGTTTGGAGATGCTGGATTCCTCTAACCATTTACGGATGAAATTATAGTGATAACACCTTGTGTGACACCTAGTAGAAAACAAGCGATGCCCTCGCTAGACACTAGTGTCTCAATAAGCAAATCACTACTAGGCTTCTAGAATCGAGGAGTTAAGAGGTGATAGGTGAGGGATCAGTTGGATATTCATGTCAAAAGCCTATTAAATCACATCATTTGAATCTCCAATGGTCTCTAGAATGTATAGAACCCTCTCCCAAGCCTCCTCCAAGAGCTATATAACAAAGGGAATCCTTAGGAAAGGGGGGAAGTATCCAGAGTTTTGTTATGTTGTCTAAGTGTAGAGATATCCATCATCACAATGAAAAGTTAGTGATCCTAGCCTAGCCAAGGAGTTGCAAGGAGAGGCAAGGATCAAGGAGGCTAAAGGAGGATGCATCTTCATCAAGTTGAGGTATGATTTGATATGTATTCTCCATGATTTATTAATAGATCATTTGATTTTCCCCTCATATCATTTTTGTTCATTGAATGAATGATAGATATGTTTTATTCCTTTATAGATCTGATTAGAATTAGATTGGATATATGATTATAATCCTTAGTAGAGAATAAGAGAAGGTTTTGATTGTCTTTTGTATACATGAAGCAGTTCGTGGAGCTTGGATCTAGAGTTTCATGACTGCAACAACCGGGAAATATGAAGGATGACCTCAAGAAATATATGCAAATATTCCTCACTCTCTAAGATGATTATGAATCTATGTGTGTAAGTATAGATCTAGGAAATCCATAATAAGTCTACCCATTTCTTGATTATTCAATGAGATCACTGTGAGAAAAAATCCGATAACACTCAGTTATTTCTCTATCAAGTTTCTCATTACTCATCTTGTTTTTGCCAATTTCTCTGGCACTTCCTCTCATCTTGTTGTGGCTTATTTCCTATGAACCATTCCTTTGAATGTCTCTAGTTATCTCCATTTCTCCCTTTGTGAGATTCTACATGCTCAACTACGAGTTGCAAATAGCCTCTACAATAACAAGCCTTTTGTACCTTGCTACAAAATACCTCACTAAGTTTCTCTCTCAAACCTGGCCTTTTGGTATGTTTGGTTCTCTCCTTTGGAACCTTTTGAGCTTTCTCTTCTCCTCTAGGATTTTGTACTTTTACTCACAATCTCCTAAGATCTTCACCTGCTCTTCTTATTCTATACAAATCTACCCACAATATCAATTTTGGAGCTTCCTCAACAACTTCTACCCAACCACAACTAGAATATGGTCTTCTTTCCTTCTTTGTTACAACTTCTTTGTTGTAAGGGGTTTTTCCAAAAATATTATTTATCCTACTATTACCTGCCAAAACACATATGCCCTATCCAAATTAACTACAAAGCATAAACACCAATTACCTTCCAGATCTCATCATATTTTCCTATTTAATCTGCATCTTTAGAAGCTACTTCTCTAACAGTTTCATAATTCTACCTAGCTCTCTCTTGTTGGAACCATCTTTTGTCCAAACTCCTTGAAATCTGATTTCTTCCTCCAAAGAGTGTTACTATGCTTTGATACCAATTGATGTAGGCCAAATACATTAACCTGCAAAAACACCTCAAATAGATAAAATTGTGAAACTGACAGAGAAGAAGCTTCTGAAGATGCATATTAAAGAGGCAGATCTAATGAGATCTGGAAGGTAATTGGTCTTTATTATTTGTAGTTAATTTGGATAGGGAATATGTGTTTTGTCATGTAGTAGCGGGAGAAATAAGATTTTTGGAAAAACCCCTTATGACAAAGAAGCTATAAGAGAGAATGAAAGAAAAACAACTTCCAGCTACGGTTGGGTAGAAATTGTTGAGGTAGCGCCACAATTGAGATTGTGGGTAAAGTTTTCTAGAAGAAGAAGAGCATATGAATAACTTAGGATATTGTGAGTAGAAGTATAGAAGCCTAGAGGAGCAAAGAAAGATTAGAAGTTCCACATGAGCGAATCAAAGATACCAAAAGGCTAGGTTTGAGAGAGGAACTTGGTGAGGTATTTTGTAGTAGGGTGAACACTGAAAAAGTCCTGTTACTGCAATGGCTATTTGCAGATCATAATTGAGCATGGAGAATCTCACAAAGGGAGAAATACAGATGACTAGAGATAGCCAAAGGAAGGGTTTACAAGAAATAAGCCACAACAAGATGAGAGGAAGTGCCAAATCAATTGGCAAAATCAATATGAGTAATGAGAAATGTTGGCACAGGGGCAGACCCAGGGTTCAACGCTACAATAGTGCACCAACAAAACCCTAACTACTGGCCCTTTTGGCAACACTTTCTAAGTAGATGAAGTCTCACTCAAGGTAGAGGCAAGGGTGGTTGCAGGACTCAAGCGTCTACAACCTTAGCTGGGACACATATCTGTGATTACACACTTAACAAAGCACTTAGCATCAATATTTTACCTAGAATTAACCCTTATCTCACTTCGTAGATAACAAAGAGCATTGCAGTATATACTTAGATCTAAGATAATTCAGCACTTAGTAGCATACAACAGACTAGATTTGGTAGACCAAGCACTTAACAACTTTATACACATCAAATCTATCATCTATACACATCTAATAAGCACAAATCATAAGTAAATCTATCTAAACATGTCATAGCACTTAGCAGGAGAGGGAAAACACATGAAAGTAACAGGACAAAGCATGACACACAGATTTACGTGGTTCACCCCCACCCTGGGGCTATGTCCACAACTCTTCTTCTTTATTAGCTTCAGTCAGTAGGGTTACAACACAGAGCTATCAAAACCTCACTCCACATAGGACAGGATATCTGCGTTCACGTCGCCAGAACCTCCTTCCCTGAGTAGATCTAGCACAGAGCCTTCTTACAATCTGTGCACTCAACACTTACAACACTTGCACTTAGCTCTACAAGTCAATCACATAGATCAATTCTAGCACTAAGATTATCGCTATTAATCACTCTTCATGCTCTTACATCGCCTAGATACTTATTTATACATTACAAAAGTGGGCCTAAATGTGGGTAAACCCACAGGCCGACATCCCTTTCCCTTTAAATATTCCCAAAACCCAAAAAGGACCCAAAGTGGGTTCAGATCCCATGATCTCTGCTTCGTGTTGCGCTCCATCTTTGACAGGCTGTCGAAGTCCCAAAAATGGTCAAATATGACCAAGTATTCCTTAAAACTTGGTCAAGGGCCAACAAGCTCCCAAAACTCACTTGTGACTCGTCCCGAGTCACTCAAGTCTGTGCAATTATGCTTTGAATGCCTTGAGTTTGGTTCAAGCTACTTCGACTTGCTGCATTGCTACTTATTCTTGCTCGGTGAACTCTTGGATGAATGCAGAATTCACCAGCCCTTCTAGGCGTTGTTCTGTTGTATTCATGACCTGATCCATCTCTGCTCCCTGACTCTCGATCTCTGTAAAAAGCTGACATGCTTTATCCTGCACAGGTTGGAGCCATTGTGTTGCTTCCATTACCTTGCTCTAGATCGTATGGATCTGTTGTTGGGCAGTGCACTGCTCAGGAAACCACTTCATTCTTTCTATAGGTGATAGGGCCTTCAACTACACTTGTAGCTTTTCAGCTTGATGCTTCACCTCCTGGAGATGTGACTCCAATTTATACAATTCAGGGTTCTCGGTTAGGCTCTCATATATCCGTGCACTTCTGCTACTTAATTGTTTACATTCCTCAGTGAGTACTTTAATCCTTTCTATTGTACTCCAAGCAGTTATTTCTCACTGGTCGTGCTATTCTTGCGGGGCACTTGGTATGGTCTGAAGTTCTAATTCCACAATTCTTTGTTGAAGTTGTTGAATAACTTCAGCAAGATTCATTACTTGGCCTTCTAAGGGTTCTTCCACCTTCTGCTCTAAGCCAGTCATAGAGCAAAATGATCTGTTGGCTACTTCTTCGATCCCGATTTGTTTCACGAGTAGTTTCTCTTTCTCCTTTTGGATCTTCGCTCTATCTTCTTCAAATTTCTCTTGGAGAGAATCCTTCTCTGGTTGCATGGCTCGACATTGTTATATGATTTCCTCATGTTCTTTCTTTAGGGCCTGGGTGGCCTGTGTTGTTGCTTCTTCTACTTTTTGAAGGCGTACTTTGACTATGGCAACAATCTTATGGAGTTGAACAGGTTCATCTCCCTCTTATGTTGTTCCTTCTGGTAGGATCGCAGTGGAGATTGTGCAGCTAGATTGAAGTGCCTGCTGCACTCCTTGGAGCTTGATCTCAATTCTATTGTACAGTGTCTCTTGGTTAGCTCCCTATTTTTCTGTTATCTCTTCTATAGCTTCATTCATGGATGCTATGAGGAAACTGAATTCATTTGGGGTGAGTGTGGCCTGCATCTTAGTCATGTGTGATTTTGATTTCTTCCACGAGGGAGGCTAGGGAGGCGAGCCCTTTCTTTTCTTTATGATTTCTACTTCATCTTCTGGCCTCTGCTCAACCTCTTCTAAGTCTTCGTCATTACCTCCTTGATATAGTGTAATGGAAGCCATCCTTACAGATCTACTGTCAACATCCTGGATTTCCTCATCTTTCTTTGTCTTCTTTTTTTTCTTCGTCTTACTGGACCCCGATGTATCCTGCGCAACTTCTTGGCTGTCAATGTCGGACATTTTTGTGGGGTCTGCTGAGACAAGGAGGTACGTCGACCATTCCTTGGTGATCTCTTCTAGGTATTCTTCTATTATCTTATAATAAGACTGAAGTTGTGGTGCTCATCAGCGCGTGGAGTTAGGTATATAAAGTGGCAGTCTGCACTAAACTTCATTAGGGTCTGAATCTGTGGAGCGTGTTTAGGGTAATGTGAGGCGTAGCCTGTATGGCAGTCTTCAACTGGTTGTAGTAAGCATGGAATACGACATTGGATTTCCATTTCTTGTTCATATTGTTCAAGTACGATAAGGTACTGAACTTCATGGCTAAGGGCTCAAAAGGGTCGAGGTCCAGGAAAGTTGTGCCTTACGGTAGCTCCCATGCAACAAAAGTGATCAGTATTAAAAGCCAGCTAAAATGGAATTCATGCCCCTAATCCTGGGCTTCTCTGTAGTCAATCTCGAGTTGGTTAACCAGGTACTTTGCCCAGTTCATCTGTAGTCCCTCTGTGCATTTTCCTGCGAGGTCAACTACGAACCCTGATACTTGTGTAGGTTTGTTCTTACGTATCATCTTTCCTGTGATCAATTGACATGTGAGGCGCACTACGCCACTTTCGATAGAGGCTACCTTATAGCCTCGTGCACCCTTCTCGACATTGCCATAAGCTTCTTTAATCTTCTGTGAAAGAGCGTGGTCCGCAGTCTTTCTAGGGTAGTAATCAGGGGGATCAGGGCCCTGCATGCTAAGCCTGGTGATCCTATTGATCAGTGTTGGATCAAAAGTTTTGTGACGGTTTAACCATAGGTATCCACCATGTTAACTTTCTAGAAGAAATTTTACACAAGCATTCACCTCCTGGTGTCTGCCGAAGTGCGGTATTTTCATAACGTTAAACAAAGTAAACTACGTGAGGTTCATCGTCCATTGCTGAGGGACGATCTTTGAGTTATTTCTCTTGGTTCTAGTTAGGTACTTGTATGGGGCAATCATTTTGAAGACTTTATGGTCCCCCAGGTTGAAGTCACAAAACTTCAACGCTGTAATCTTGTCTTGATCTGCACAGTAGGTGCGTACTCCTTTCGGTAGATATGCAGTGACTAAGGTGTATTCAAAGTCTCTAGGGACACTATCCCTGTTAATCGCACCGCTTAGAGGGGGTATGTAAGTTGGTAGGATGGATGACACTAACTTGGTGTTGGATATGTCGTGTTTATGCTTAGTTCTTCTTTCTACGCCATCTCGAGATGTTCCTAATCGAGCATTCGATGGGGAGGCTTGCGCTTTGTGCTCCTCTCATCGATGATGCTTGTAAACCTATATAAAACCCTCTCTCTGACATGACTCTTTCAGTTCTGAGGCTAGTGAGTACCTCTCTTACAGATTCTTCAGTTGTGATGAGCTCATCGAACATATACACTCAGGAAAAATAATCGGGGTCACGATGATCTTAGGCACTACACAGGAATGAGTAATAAGGGCATGTTGATCACTGTAGACACTTGTTAGTCTGGGAGATTTAATTTCTCAGTTTGAAAAAGTGTTCTTTGAGCATGGCGCAATGAGTTAAATAGGCAATCTCAGCAACGGTCTTCTTGCAATGGACATGGAGCCTCCATTAACTTCGTTCTATCTGTTCTGGTGTTGTCCAACGGTCTAGTGGTAACCCATAAATGCTTTCTGACCCATTCGGAGAGTCAGTCAAATGGATATATTGGCCTCCAATGGATATATCTCTTTGCCATGGAGAAGTGACCCATTTCATTGTTCCGATATCTCGGCGAAGTTCAATTCCTATGATTTTTCCTTCTGTAGTGTTCCTCCTGGGATCTCTTGTAACTTTTCAATATTCTCCCTCTTCTTACTTAACTTTCTATCTTTCTTTCCAGTGAGCTTCGTCTCAGTGGTTCTTTTCTCATTCTGATTCCTGTTTTCCTTGGGTCTAGTCACTTCGTGTAATGATCCCAAGCCAAATTCTTTCTTGGAATCACTAACTACTACTAATTTATTGAGTTATTAAGTGCATACAAGATTCATCAACACATGGAGATCACAATATATTCA
>JZKD02S1170192.1:584698-595607 GCA_000966675.3 Picea glauca
AACTATCTCACTACAACCAGACCTGACATAGCATACTTTGTTAGTGTGTTAAGTCAGTTTATGGCTAAACCTCTAGAAAGCCATTGGAATGCAGTGAAAGGGGTACTCAAGTATCTCAAAGGCACACTGGATTATGGTATTAAGTATACTGATTCATTCGATGTTCAGTTGACATGTTACTCAGACTCAGATTGGGCTGAAAATCTAGATGATCAGAGATCTACTACAAGTTATTCTTTTGGCATTGGATCGGAGATTGTTTCATGGAGCAGTAAAAAACAACCTATTGTATATTTGTTGTCCATTAAAGAAAAATATAAAGCGTTGTGTGCAACAACTTGTGAACTTGTTTGGTTGAGAAGACTACTTCAAGATGTTGGAGAAGAACAAAAGAAATCTACAATAATCAAATGCGATAACCATAGCTCAATCAAGTTGGCAAATAATCCAGTTTATCATTCAAGGACAAAACATGTTGATACTCAGTTCCATTTTGTTCGAGAAAATATGTAGTCTAATGACATTTCTTTAATGTATTGTAATTTGTAATACTAGTGAAAATGCTGCTGATATTTTCACTAAGTCTCTTGGGAAGATCAAATTTGAACTATTCAGAGAGATGTTAGGTGTGGATGTAAATCATTTCTCCATTAAAGGGGAGAGTTAGAATAATGGAGATTTAGAATAATTAGTTGGTAACGGTGGTTAGTTTTTCAACTATTTAGAACTGATCATAAACCGTTCCTCAACCATAAGACGTTATATATATTTGTATATTATCATTGATTAACTGGAATAAACTCAGCTTTGCTTCCAGTCTCCAAGTGTTGGGAGTCCGTTCTGGTTTCTCATTTATTAACTATGTAATATAATCCCTGTACATAGTTGGATTAATGAAATGAACATGTTTATGTTCTTCCAAGCATTGTGTATTTGAATTATGAGTTAATTCTTGTGCGTATGAATGATATGAGGGTTGTGTGTGTTATCAATCCAAAAGTCACCCTAGACTATAATCAGGTGAGCTTGGTAACATCAAAGATTATGAAAAGAAAGTTGATTTACTTCTAGCTATATATAAACGATCTCTTCATGTGCCTCAACTGAGGGTTGCTCCTGGTCAAATCTTCGGGTTATGTCCTCTATGACAAGGCCAACCTCTGCATCATACTCTTTTTCTTCATAGTGATCAAATATAGGATAAGCTTGTTGTTCATTATCACTAGAATATTCATCAAAAACGGACTGCCCTTCATACACATCGTTTTTATTAAGACAAGGTTGTTCATTTGTTGGTGATGGATACAAGATTAGATTTATATGAAAATCCCTTTCAACACCTCCATATCATTTACAAGGATCAAGACCATAATAATCATATATAGTAATAGTGCTAAGAGGTTCCAAACAAATCATAGAAAAATTATGTTCATCACCATCACTGTTATTTCCATCAAAAATAGGTTGTCCATAACAAACATTTGACTCTTGATATTCTAAATGCCTTGTTTCAGGATGCTCTCTAACAACAATGTATTCACTACCAAAGTGTTTGTTAACAAGAAGTTTCTCTTGGTCAATGCTTGATATAGTGATTTCCTCAGAGGAAAGGTTGTCAAAGATACATACTTCGAGGACCAAATCATCCACTATCTTTTCTTCATAGGGACATGAAATAAAATCTGCCTCATGTTCAGAACTGACATGATGCTGACTTTGAATCTCGCCACAAGCTCGGAGGTTCTCCTCCACTTCCTCAACATCCATGAATAACTGTGATAAAGATGTAGATTTTATTTCCCTAAGATACAAAACAAGATCAGAATATTGAGACATTATGTAATACACCATGGCAGCAGTCTCAGAAGGTTTAATTTCCAGGGGAAGGTTGCAATACAAGCTGTAAAACCTTCGATTAAAAGAAGACAAAACTTCATTTTTTCTTCTTCTCAAAGTAGTGAACTCAATTAGGTACTGATCAAATGACTTTCTCTCTCCCCATTATTTTAAAAAGGTGTCATATAGTTCATTCCATGAACCAATGGAAGCAACTTCAATATTCTTGAACCACAAGGCTGCATCTCCAATTAAATATTTAGAGAAAAGCCTCATGATAATATCTTCCTGCAATATTTCCAGATTATCGATGAAGTCTTGAAAGGCTGATAGATGTTCTTCTCCTGTAGTGTTATCTTTTCCAGAAAAAGTGGTTAGGTAGTCTACAAATCCGGGAGGATAAGGATGAAGAAAGGATGGAAGCTTTAGAGGTCCAAACATCTTTCCCCTAATCTTAAATTGGAAGTCAGTGGGTTTTTGAACACTAGAAGGTTGTTGGTAAAGGTTAGAGGAGTTGGCAGCCTAAATTGAATCAATTTTATTATTTTCAAAAGGACAA
Source organism: Picea glauca (assembly GCA_000966675.3). NCBI lineage: Eukaryota > Viridiplantae > Streptophyta > Pinopsida > Pinales > Pinaceae > Picea > Picea glauca. The sequence goes on from JZKD02S1170192.1 coordinate 587,094, forward strand.
TAATCATTTGGTGCATGCTGAATTTCATTAGGCTGGTTATTAACAGCAGAGGGAATGGCAGAACGTAATAAATCAACTTTGAAATCTAGATAAGGGAGAGAATCGAAAGGCTCGGACTGATTAAAAAAGTGTTTATGAACCTCATCTTCTTCAGTGTTTGAAGTGGATGGATATCCTTAACATCAATGACATGGGAATGGGGTAAATCTACTTGTTTGAAAAAGGAATATGCAAGAGCAGGCTGGTGGTCTTTAGAGTATACAAAGTAGATTATGATTCTCCTAATGTGTGCAGGGAAATTAAGGAAATAATGAAGGATAAAAAGCACAAGTTCCAGAGAGAAATTCAGAACTTGATACTTGAACTTGCCTCTTCCTTCCATTTCTGTCCAAGCTTGTTCCCACAGTGGAGTTTTCCAACAGGTTCTTCTTCATGGAGTCGCCAGGTAAATGATTACAGTCAATTTTATGTATCCCTCTCTTGTCTACCATCAAGAGTTGGATCTATGTCATTCTTCCCAGGGAACTCTTCAATCTGCTCAAATCCGTCTTCGGCAACGACGCCATTTATGTTAGCACTGAAAGTCACACTTTGACTGCTAAAGTGTAAGCTCAACACCCATCAGAATGTAAAAGATAAATTGGGTTTTGAATAGGTGGATCAGTCAGATGGAGAAATAAAGGGAGAGGGCATAAAACTACAGATCAGTAGACTACACCAATGGGCAATGGAGTCAAAAACATTCTACTCCTTGAAGGCACAAAATCTACTCAACAGAAAACAAGATTATACGTTGATAGGTGGAGGAATGAAGAAGGAAATCATAAGCTGGAATGTTCACTAAACAAATATCCTCTCAATTTAATGAATCCACAAATACTTGAATATAAACAATGACTGATGGGAAAAATACAACAGGTCCTTTGTTGCTTAGGGATCTATAAATCATTGACATCCTTTAATCCTCAAATCTGCAATATATTCAAATAAGAAGAAATATAAAAGAAGAGTTACAATTTGAAATCACAGCTTTCATGAGTCTCCAATGGCAGTAATGCTTACAATCATAAAATGCCCACATGCTTACAAATGAGCATACACATGAAAACTGCTTGCTCCTACTCTCTCTAGCCTCTCTTGGCTCATTCCATCCCCTTCTCTAAGAGATCTCTCATTCCTTAAATAGAAAATAACATCCAAATAACCTTAGGAGATCGAATCCCATCTCCTCCATTGGATTCTAAGCCTAGGAGATAGGTGGAAGCAATCAAAGAGACAAAAATCCAACAAACTGTTGATTTTCAGGAATTTGTTGGAAGTCATTAATAAATTGTTTACACATCATGCATGAGGCCTTTGCTGGAGTTAAATCTTAGGTGCAGGTGTCCCTTGACATCTAACTGATCCTTGAGAATCCATTCGAACTCTCCTTGACATGTGGCAACCTCCCAACAAGGCGAAAATCAAAACCGTGACCGCTATAGGAAATTAGGCAGCACCACTGTGCAGAGTAGGTAGCGCCACTTCTATGACTGATATATCTCAAACCATAACACATTTTGAAAACATGAGAGAGGGTTTTGTTATTTGGAATGTTATGAACAAAAACCTCCTCCATTTTTCAAAAATACCTTCTCAATTGTTCACAATCAAAGGTTTAACTTAATGACTCAAAACTGGTAAAATAACTCTGCACAATCCGTTTTCTGCCAGAATATTACACAGCACCTGTAGGTAGCGTCTGACTATGTTTTTGCATGCGATTCGGTAGCATAAATCCGTGGGTGCTTTGATGCTTGAACTTGGATATTGAAAATAACTCAATATAATTTCAATTTTCCCCAAAATAAATAAAAATCACATAACAATTGTATTCATTTGCCAAAATGAATTATGAAATGCAGATTCTGTTCTCTGTGAAATATTATGTAGCGCCACTTATGCAATACTGAGGCATAAACCAATCTTGTGCTAATAGTGTGTTTATAACCCTATAATAATGAATGATGGATGAAGCCAAGACGATTGTGTGGGACAACAATAAAGCCCTAGTTAGAATCTAGATTGTGTATGGCTAAGTAGTATGGCTAAGAAAAACGTGAGTCTCTGTGAAAGTGGGCAAACAGATTGATCTCGATTGGATGAGAATGAGATAGTGACGAAGTTCCCATTAACTTCGTGAGGTCTTATGATGACCAGATAGTTGATGATGCAAGGATGATGATAGATAGTTGAAAAGCTATGCTAAAGAATGCAGAATCACAGCGGAAGTGTGTGAGAAGGTGTCGAACGGAAATAGAACTATGTAAGGAAGAGGAGATGTGATCGTTGATATCAACGACTAAGCGCGAAGGAACCAGACCGACATTGAATCCAGAAGAAGGACCAACCTAAAGAAACCAGGTGGCTTTTAAGTCCCTATGTCCGGTGGGCCGAATAACCAGAATATATTTAATGAAAAAGGGGGTATTGGAATGTATTTAATGAAAATGGAATGCATGTATTTGATGAAAAGGTTGCATTGTTGAGGACGCACATTCCTATTTTTTAAAGCCTAATTACGCTCTATGGATATATTATTGCACAGGATTTCTATTAGATCTGCTGCCCTGGGGAGGTGGGAGGTGGCTCTAACGAAGCATCCATCGGTTGGTCCCTTCTAACGGACTTACTCGGGAATAAGTTGCTCTAACGAACCTTAGTTGGTCCCACTTAGATAGATCGAAAAGGTTGCATTGTTGAGGACGCACACATACTCCAAAAGGAGATTCCCAATTACTAGTAAGTCCATCCCGAGTCGTGAGTTGAATAGTCTTCCATTTCTCGGCTAGTAGACAACTGTTATACCATGAGGCCAAGGCTGCCATATAGAAGAGTAGTTTATAGAGATTCATGAGTGAGGTAGTTTCATTCGTGTTGCTTTAGTTTTAGAGACTCATAACAAATCATGTGTCCTCTTAAGTTAGGGCCCCACCTAGTCCTTCTTTACTAGCATTCACACAGACTGTGAAGTCCTTGTCTGGATAAGCTACCGTGTGTGGTCTTTAACAATTCCTTTAACTTATTAAAAATGTCCTCATGTGCATTTTATATTTAGCGGCGGAAGTCCTTGTCTGGATAAGCGACAGTGTGTGGTCCTTAACAATTCGTTTAACTTATTAAAAATGTCCTCCATGTGCATTTTCGGCCTTAACGTAACCTCTTCCTTTAACGTAACCCATGATATATATAAAAGTTCCTACTCTTTTTTATATTTCGGCCTTAACGTAACCTCCTGACGCAACCGACCCACGATATTTATAAAAGGCTTGAGGTATAGTTCGGCTGTACCTTCGATTGCCTGCTCTGCTGAGATTCAATTTTAAAGCCGGGGCACTTGCTGGAACATCTTAAGCGCTTAGAACTTCAAAGGTCATCATCTTTTCTTTCTGTGGGTTAATGTATCTGCGATTAGATCGTATTTACTTGATAATCATCTGTTGGGGACTTTAAAGAGCCCTATTGTTTAGGGCTTTCTATCAATTTTCTCCGGAGTTACTTCGCTTGTCGCTCTGTAGTGTGGACATCGGGTTCATACTCTTTTCTTTCTGTGGGTTAATGTATCTGCGATTAGACTGTTGGGGACTTCTAAGATTGCCTCCTTAGGATTCATTATACTTGAAAATTCTTCTTCTTGAATGCCTCTTTTCCAATACTTTTTATTTTCTTTCTATTTTTCAAGCATTTTAAGTTGGTTGTCAATTAAATTTACTGGCATTCCATCTATTCCATTGACGTTGTGGTTTCTTCAGATTCAGTTGTAATTCAGGGAAAATAAAAACAAGTTCTGATTAATTTTTTAAGCTTAGTGTTTGTCAAAAGGCTCTACTAATTGTATGCTTGCTTTGGGCAATCAGATTTACCATGGACCATCAACCTAACAGCAACAACAGAACTGTTTCCTTGAGAATTGCAGATCAGATTATCATTGAGATGCCTGATGCCCAGCAAATTAATGTTATACGTGAAGAACCTGGCAATGATATGTCCGGCAGAATAAACAACTTGATAAATGCGTTCATGCTGGTTCATGCTGCAATTCTCACATCGGTATTCTCCGTTCAAGCTCCGATTGGAAAAGAGATTTGGGGAAGTGTAGTCCTTCTATCCGGAGCTGTCTCTGTGTTAATCATCCTCCGCCTCCTCCACATATACTTTCAACAGTTTAATGATCTTACGAGTGGCGGGAGAGGCGAACCAGGACTCCTCGATTCTCTGGTTCAGAATTCCTGGTGGATTGCTGAGAGATCCGCATTTGTTTTAGTGTTAATGGGATTATCAATCTGCCTAGTGTACACTTACAGTCGTCTGCTCTTATCCCGCATCCCCTAAATCTTCCAAGGAACTTCTGTGGTGCTATTATGTCTAAGTTTTCTTCATGGGTTTTGTCAGTGTTTTGCAGCAATACTTTATTTCCCAGATATAAGTTTAGATCTTCTTTCGACTTTAATAGCGGTGATGTTAGTGGGACTTTTATAGGGGTGGCCTTAGCCGTTACAGTGATGTTAGTGGGATTATCAATCTCCCTCTTATTCACTTGCAGTCGTCATGTCTAAAATTTTCAATCGTGTTTGTCCAGTTTTTCCGAGCAGTTATCTTCCTTTGACTTTTATGGGAGTGGCCTTATCCACACTTGTGTATCCAAAAGTGGCATTAATATATTTGAGTGGCATTTTATCCACACTTGTGTATCCAAAAGTGGCATTGATATATTTGAGTGGCATTTTATTCACACTTGTGTATCTAAAAGTGGCATTGATATTTTTGATATTTTTGTTATTATGTACTATATCTAGGAAAAAAATTATTTTAGGTTATTTTTAGATATTCACAATGAATGTTTATGGTTTGGTGTTTACAATAATAATAATTTATTTTAAAGTGTTAATAGTTTAAGTTTGGTGTTAATGGTTTAAGATTTACAATAATTTGTTTATGAGATAAATAAATTCTTAACATATGTTTATAATGTTTTTTTAATAAAAAAGTGAGCGAATGAAAGAAATAATAAGTATGTACTTACTTTTTAAATAAGGAAAAACAATAAAATATAATATAAATGTGATGTATAAGATTTAAATTTATAAAATTAAATCAGATTTTTCATGGAGACAACTGCAGATCATGTTGTTATTGTGGTTCCTGATGGCCCGCAGATTAGGGTTATAAACCTCGCAATGATATGTTTTAGGGTTATACGTGAAGAACCTGGCAATGATATGTTCGGCAGAATAAACAACTTGATAAACGCGTACCTGACCAGTCATGCTGCAATTCTCACATCGGTGTTCTCGCTTCAGGGTCCGATTGGAGCAGAGATTTGGGGCAGTGTAGTCCTTCTATCCGGAGCTGTCTCTGTGTTAATCATCTTCCTCCTCCACATATACTTTCAACAGTTTAATGATTTTACGAGTGGCGGGAGAGGCGAACCAGGACTCCTCAATTCTCTGGTTCAGAATTCCAGGTGGATTGCTGAGAGATCTGCATTTGTTTTAATGTTAATGGCATTATCAATCTGCCTATTGTACACTTACAGTCATCTGCTCTTATCCCGCATCCCCTAAATCTTCCAAGGAACTTCTGTGGTGCTATTATGTCTCAGTTTTGTTCATGGGTTTTGTCAGTTTTCTGCACCAATACTTTAGAAGTTTAGATCTGCCTCTTATTTTCTAGTTAGAAGTTTAGATATTACATAAAATCTTCCTTTGACTTTTATGTAAGTGGCCCTATCCACACTTGTATCCAAGAGGCATTGATATATTTGTTATTATCTATTGGACTTTAATAAAATTAGTTGTCATTCTTAGATATTACAATGGATGTTCATGGTTTGGTGTTTATTTGTGTTTGTTTAAAAATGTGATACGTCTTTAGCCTTCTCCAAACTAGATACGCCTTTTGAGGGCTTCTCCCTGGCTCCTGCGCTTAGGTAGAGAGGTTCCCATCCTTCATTTTGGGAAGGTGGAAGATCATGCATGAATTAGGTTTTTGGGTTAAGCTTCTCCAACCTATAGTTCTAGCCCAACCAACCTTACTATTTAATGAAAATCACCAAGTCTTCGCATTTCGTGTCGTGGCATCGCAAAATCAATGATGAGGACCACAAACCGCTATTCAATCAAATACCCTCACTCATTTGTTTATTTCAATCATTGGCAAGAATTGTTTCTATAATGTAAGAAAACCTATCATTTTTGTTTATTTCAATCATCGGCAAGAATTGTTTCTATAATGTAAAAAAAGTATCATTTCGGTAACTAGAGATAGAATAAAGACCATAAAAAGAAACGCGCTCACTCAGGGTTCACCTTTCATATCTTCCCGTTAGCTACGCTCTTTGAGGCGAAGAAATAAAGGGCCTTTTCTTTTCAATAAGATCATGTAACTTTGGCAAGTGTTGGTGACCTAAAATGTCCAGCCTATTGTATGTAGTGCAAAATAATAAATTCACCTATAACAGTAAATAATTAGATCATATTAAATAATTAATTAAATCAGTTAATAATACAGTAAATAATTATATCACACTAAATAATTAGATTAGTTATTATTTAAATGATAAACATTTAAATGCTAAATTTTATGTTTTTTATTTTTAGGTTTATTAATTGATTAATTAGTCAACTCCACTATATTAATACAATAATATCTAAATGATAAACTTTGTGCTTTTTTATTTTTAGGTTTATTAATTAATTAATTAGTCAACTCCACTATATTATTAAGAACTTATTGAGGAAAACCTTTTATTTGTTTCTGTAGACACCATATCCACCCAGGCAGGTTTGCCCTGAATACGTGCTTTGAAATATTAATACAACACTATTTTTATTTAAAATTTTCCAAAACATCAAATCTCGAGCTTGTCGAATTACGCCGGAAATTGTCGAATCATTACCGAATGAGATGGCACGCTGTGCGCCTAAGTGCGAAAGGACAGTGGTTGGAGATCTCTGAAACAGAGATAGCTATGGATTATGATCATGAAATAATTTTAGAGATAGAGATCATTCCGTCCAGCGAGTTCTCCACCTGCACAACTGCTCGACCTCCAACTCCAGCGCATCCAAGAAAGACTCCATTCTTCCTTTGCAGGGCTTTGTAGGGAAGGGCGTCGGACCTCTGGAAGGCTCGAATTGTTTGGCGAGCCCTTCACTGTCAATGTCAAAAGGGGAGATTACCCACATATAGTGTAGTGCCCTCAGGAAGAGGAGGATAGTCCTGGTCTTCTACTGACTCCTGCTCTGGCTTGCTCCCTGGTTCTTCCTCCTTAATTATTCTTGCTTTGGCTTGCTCCCTGGTTCTTCCTCCTTAATTATTGATAAACACTTTTTTCAGAAGAGGCCACCGACTGCAACGTTTTTCAGAAGAGGCCACCGACTGGACAATAGAAGATTGTGGGTGTTTGGACAATAGAAGATTGTGGGTGTTTCGAAAGGCCGGCCTTACCAGCGTTTCAGTAAAGCTCTTAGATAGGCTGTTCTCCAGGATGCCTCCAACTGGCCCTCAACAACAACAAATGGCTGCTCACGATTGTTTTCCTGTGGTGAGAAGAGGCGTGCATAAGGTGGGAATCCCTGTACATGATTACTGTGTTGATGATGTTGAGAACCCTTTGGACGACTATTGTGTTGAAGATGTTGAGAACCCTTTCGATGACTGTTGTATTGAGAATTAGGACGACCTTTTGATGATTTGTAATGTAGATTGAAATACTGAAAGCACGATCTCCTTAACTGGAAGCACGGTCTCCTTAACTGGAAGCATTGGAAACATTGGTATCTATGGAGGAGTTTGCGCAGAAAAATGTGTGAAGCTCAAGAGCATACGGGGGTTGGAGCAGTGGGCAAAGCTTAGGGTTAGAGCAGTGGGCAAAGCTTCGGGTGCTCCGAGTTAGAAGAGCTGCCAAGTATGGAAACATTGGCATCTATTGAGGTGTTTTACGCAGATGGATGTGTGAAGCAGAGCAGTGGGAAAAGCTGGGAGTTCTTCTGATTTTTCTCCTTCTGATTCGCTTTCTGAAACTCCTGATGCAGGGGGACCTCTTCTGCTTTTTCTACTTTCTCCAAAGGGATATCTTGTTACTCCTCTACCACTTGTGCTGACAAAGGTGAATCCTGTGCCAATGCTCTAATTCTGAGTAGCTGCCTCCTACCCAGAACAGGGACCAAACAAGGAATTCCTCCTAGCCATTGTTGCTGCTGCGGAGGCCCTGCACGAAAAGTTTCTCTTGGGCATCCTTATGCAGAAAAGAGTCCAAAGTTTTCATGCCAGGAGTTGAGCAGCGCACTCCATCTCTTGTGAACATCCTTGTGCGGAGAGCCCATGAAGTTCTAGAGATCAACAGAGGCTGTGGGTGGAATAATACAAATTTCGAGGAGAGGCGGTCGGTCGAAAACAAATTTCGAGGAGACACAGCTGGCGGGTTAAGCCGAACCTGTGCCTTCTCTTTGATTATCGGGCCTGTGTGGAAAT
>JZKD02S1170192.1:614256-639909 GCA_000966675.3 Picea glauca
AACCTAAGGTACTCCTAACTCCATAAATTTGTCAGCGACAACTCCCACCCTCCATTAGTAGGTGGCCTCATGAGCCATGTCACCATTGCACCAACAATGACCTCCAACATACTATTGGCTGCCACTCTAGCTACACATCAAGCACCCTCCCCGGGACCCCCTCTCGAATCCCCAGTTATAGGTACACTTGCTCATTATCATTTTGTCAAATTTCGTAACATGTTCTTTAATATAAGATATTTTTCACTTCGATTATTTGGTTGTTTGTGTTCAGGAACTTGTCAACAAGATCACATCGACGATCATGCCATGGATCCTACAGGTATATATTTAAAAAATAAGAATGTAGTCACCCCCCTGCAAATAATTTCATTTCCAATATCACTCCCTCGACATCTCCCCCTAGGTTCACAATACCCGACACCACAACAACTTCACCAAGTTCCACTTGCATTTGGTTGTTGTGAGACGATATTTTTTCTTATCCAAATGGGTTGTCCCACAACTTTTAGCACCCAAGAAAAATACACCCATGTTTTTTCATTCCATAGGCATGGGAGTCCCTATAGTTTGAAATTCTGAGAATGAATCTCATGATCCTTCTCATCATATTGCTAACTCATTCCCTAATGAACTCTTGGATCATTATACTTTTGATTATTTTTTTGAATGCACTCCCACATTTTCATTGGCCCCTCATATCTTCCAATATGAATTTCCCATCTCTAGTCCAATCCACCATTGAGTCACCCCCTAAGAGACCCACCCTTGGGGCCCCCACCCTTCATTTGTTTCAAACACTTGTGCCTCCATATGCCAAGCCACCTTTTCATTGGGGAACCCATCTATGTGCATGCATCTTCAACCCAAACTATTTTTTATTCATGTGGTAATTGTACAAAGTATCTTTTGTTTTTTAGCAATAAAATAGATTTAAGCCATCACATTCGATAACGCCTTTTTTTCCCACGATGATAACCCTTTTCTCCCTTGGTTGGAGCATTCATACTTATGACACCCTGACTATAAACATCCATCTCATTGGCCATAGCCTTGAGTATCCCAAACATATATTATGTATGATCCTCGATTTTTCACCACCAACTACCCACTCTTTGCATCCTCTACACCCTCACTGACAATTTGACAAAGCTATGCCATCATTGGACTATCCCCATGACATCAGGTGCCCTTTTTCCCAGTTAAAGTTTTGGATTGCCACCACTATTATCCATCACTTATGCTTTGACCCAGGGAAGTCTCACAAACTTATTTATCATTGTCCTCGTCCAGTGTTACTAGTCACATATCAATCTTACAAGTCAATGCTCAATACCACATTGATTAGTTGATTTCATGGGGAACTTTTCTCTTTGCAGTCACAAATTCATTCCTATCGAACTCAACGCCAGTTTCCAGGAATGTTATAGTATCTTAGTTCTCATTTCCACATTGATGATGAGTCTTGGATGGGATAAAGAGAGTCATTATTACTCTATGCTTTTGTTGACCCCCTCTGATGTTTGACATAAAAATCTATATATATTAGGATGGGTCTTACTTAGTGACCATTGTAGTTCTCAGTACCAGTCAAAGAATTATGAACTTGATAGGTCATCAATGCCTCTATGTCATGAACACCCATCAATAATTTTAACTCCAATTTTCAGGGAATATTCTCATTTCATAACCATCATTTTATGTTACTGATGCCCCGAAGGAACTGCATATTTCTACTCCATCAAGATTTCAGTTATTGGGTTATTTCAACCTCTGTTCTTTAGATGATCCAAATAGAGGCCATCTCCTCTTGTCTCTCATTGTAATTGTTTCTAGTTATGGCACAAGCACGGGGCATGCCCACCTCATTTGTATAAAGCAAGTTCATGATTTGTGATATCGGAACATAAAGATAACCAGAGGTTAACCATTAATTTTATTTATAGAGTGATTCATTTGTGAGAAGTGTTTTCAGTAATGTTGTTAGAAGGAATTATTTTTCACGGTTAAAAAGCTTGCTTTGATGACAAATAATTAATTTGAATAATTTGATTTTGTTTAACCAATACAATAATGGAATAATATGAACTAGGTATGTTTTCAATTATTCAAAATACTTTTTAGATATTATCGAATTAGCGACTTTTAATTTGCTCAACAAAAAGGTGATTGAGTTTGTGTGCGTTTATATATCCTTCATATCACTATATTCATACACGAATCTCATTACTGAGCTATTGGTGGACTTTCATAAGAATTTGGTTGTTGATATTATTTAATTCAATATATTAATTAAAAACATTATGTTTACTAGATGCAGGATTCATAGATTCTGCAGTGCATCATGCAGCTGATAAACTGCGAATCTATGATCTTGTCAACGAATGTTTGATGCTTGATTCTTATACATATATTTATGACCTAAAAAACAAGGTAAGCCCATGGATGTTAGTGTTTTCAACTATAATTGGGTAAGTTCAGTTATCACTCTTGGACATTTCTAGTGAATACATGTTTTTTAATGAGTAATTTATTGTTGTTAAAATGATTTATTATAAGATTAGGTTAAATCTATTTTAATTTGGGATATATTAAGTATCTAAAAGGATTAATAAAAAATAATTGAGATGCAATTTTGTGAGTGCTTAAAATTTAAAATTGAATTAATTTACATAAAACAAAACTATAAAATAAAATTTATATAAAAAAATACAATATTTTTAATCCTAAATTGTAAAATATATAAAAATTTAAATAACTTAAAAAAAAAATAGTAAATTATCCAAACAATATAAAAAGTATTTTCATATTTATAAATTTGTCATCAACAATAATGATATTGTAATTTTATATATGGTATTCTTTTTATTTTCCAAGGAAAAAACCATATTTCTTATTCAAACATAATATAAAATACAATTATAAGATCCTCCAAGCATTATCCAAAAATCCATTTGAAGGGGAAATAGGAATTACCAAAAATGCCCTTTGAAAGGGAAATAAGAACTACCAAAAACAAAGCTAACAAGTGCTCAGCAAAAAGGCATGGACCTTTGCAACAAGAGGTCAAGGAGTGACATATTTTATACTTGATCAATAATTATCAACTCAAAAAAGATTGAGGTAAGATTTTTTACTACCAAAGCTAACAAGTTCTCAACAAAAAGACATAGATCTTCACAGTCGTCATCGAATGGTCCAAGAATGACATATTACATACTTGATCAATAACTATCAACTCAAAAACATTGAGGTAATACTATCTACTAACAACACATTGAGCATCATGAAATTCAAACAAAACAAATTGATTACCCAAAAGCTCCAAACCTTCTTTGGAAAGTTTATTAGAAACTATATTATGTTCTCAAAATATATGAGAAAACCTGATATTGTGAAAAACTCTACCAATCTCCTTCATATTTTCATCCACAACAAGAAGTCCAATGTTTTGAATATGAACTTAATCATGTAGTTAATGACGAGAACCGAATCACCAAAACCTACAAAGATCCAAAGCCCCTTCCTAAAGAAAATTTTAGCATGTAAAAGAGAGCCATAAGTTATCCAATGTTATTAGTTCCCCTACCCATATTTTCTTTGAATTGAAAGTAATTTGATTAAAAAATAAATAAGGCAAACCCAAGGCCAACGATCATAGCTTTTCCTTGAAAATCCCCATCAAAAAGGCCCTAAGGAAAAGAATTGTCCATGTGAAAGTCTCCCAAAAACCTAGGAGATCTTTGCTTGGGAATATCCTTGTAAAAAGGAACTAATCCCATTACATGTGTCAAGAATTGAAAATTAGGGACTTGTTTATCCTCAAACATAGAGGAATTCCCCACAAGAAAAATTCCCCATAAAACCAGATATGGCACAACTTTAATGGTTTCTAGTTCCTTCCTTATAAAGAAAAACTAGAAATAGGCTTCGATAGTTTACCCTTGACACAAAGAGACATACCTAATTAACCCTTAACCCTATCACCAAAATTGTGTAGAATAAGAATAATGTAGGAAGAGACAGGGGTTTGTTTCCTCATGTAGATTGCATAAGGTACACCTACTAGACCCCAACTTTCCTCTTCTATATAAATGGTCCCAAGTCAATACCCTATCTAACAGAGTGAATCACATGAGCAACTTTGATTTATGAGGTACCTTTACCTTCCATATAAATTTCCACCACCAACTAACTACCTCATCTCCATATGTAAAAAGAACTTGATAACCATTTCTATAGTAAATGAACCTCCTTGCTTATTGAATCCCTAACTCAATTCATCTAAATTCTCACAAACTTTAATCTGTACCCTTTGTAATTCTAAGAAAAATAACTCCCAATACCTTGAAAAATTACCATCCATCCCCAAATAAATTGATCTTAGCCAACCTTGTTTCCACAAGTTTGTTTCCATAGGTTTATTTATTAAATTAAGTCACTCTTATAGTCACATGTAAATGTTTAACTAAATTCCGAAGAAGAAACATATGCCTATTGCAAACCATTATAGTGTCAACCTCGATCCTCACCTATGACCCCTACCCAACACATCAAGCCAAGTAAGATTCTATTACTAGGAAGGCTATTGACAAGGCCTTCCATTGATTAAACACATTATGGATCGTTTTATGCTATTTCCATATCTAATCAATCATGGACCTAGGGGAAATATACTTCCGAACTAAGATTATCCTCCAGAGACTATCCTTTGTGGGGACAATGCATAAAGACTTTACTACCAAAGACTAGCAAAAAATATGAATGTTTTTTAATCCGCCCTGCCCCCATGCCTTTAGAGCTGCCAACTTCTACCACCTAACCCAATGTGTCCCTTAAATTCATTACTACCTTGATAAAGAAAATTATAACAACAATTGCAAATGTGGTCTAATATTCCTTTAGGAATGTGCACAAGAGTATACCAATATAAAGGAATGGATTCCAGGAATTTCTTAAATAATACCAATCTTCCCCCTCTTGATGGTCACCAATTGCACCATAGAGAAATTATTTTTTCAATTTTGGAGACCAAACACAACCAATATACCTTCCCATAACAATTTGGATCTATTGTAAATATGAATTAATACTTAATAACATCATTCAACTGCAAGTCATGATAAGGAAAATATCTTGAAAAATCAATACACTGGTCCTCAGTCATACTTGAAGTAAATAAAGAAAACTTGGCACCATTCACTTCCATTATGGTAGCCTTGTTATATAATAGTAGTATCTCTCGTAACTGGGAGCCTTCCCTACAATACAAAAAGATTAACAAAATAACATTGTCCACAAAAAACAAATGAGTTAGAGCTTCCCTACCAATATTGACTCCTTGAATTTACTAGACCCTCCTAGCCTCAAGCATAAATCTACTTATACCTTCTTCCACCAAAAGAAAAACATATGGGGACAAGGGGAAACCCCCCATGAGACCCTCAATAGGCTTGAAGAAACAAGTAGAATCTCCATTGATCAAGATTACAAAGTAATAAGCAGTGATAGAACACATAATCCATCTGATTAAAGGAAAAGAGAAGCCAAGATGAATAAGAAATATATCAAGATACAACCAAGAAACTTTGTCATACGCCTTTGATAAATCAAGTTTGATTATGGTTGTAGGTGAGGGAGAGAGACTAATAGAGTGTAAACTTGAGTTGTACCAATGGCCTCATAAATTTTTCATCCCTCAAAGGCAAGTTGTTTAGTTGAAATGAACATGGAAAGTAGAGGCTTCAATCTTGTTGCAATCACTTTTTCTATAATCTTATATAGGAAATTAAAAAGAGAGATAGGTTTAAACTCATCAAAGGAATCAGGGAAGTCCTACATAGGTATCAAGGCAATAAAATTTACATTTAGGATTTCCACCATATTTCTAGATGTTCTTACCACCTCCACCACTCTCAACATATCCATACCCAACACATCAAAGAACTCTATATAAAACTTGATCGACCACCCATCAGGTCCAAGAATCATGTCCTTCTTAAAAGAATGTAAGATTGAAATCAACTCCTCCTTGGTCAGAAGACTCAAAATTTCCTTATTAACCATTCTATGGAAATAGGAAAATGCTTCTAAAATATCTTCCAAGTTTTCCCTCTCCAGTTCCTTATAAATCCCATCAAAATGTTTGACCCCTAGGTTTTCCAAGTATTTAAAGCCTCTAACCTCTGTGCCACCCCAAATTGAAATTCCCATATTGTATTAATGTTCCTTCAGATGCTTGGAAAATGCATTAAAGAACTTGGTATTGTTTTTCCCCAACTCCAACCATGTGGTCCTGCTTTTAATTATCTAATCCATCTATTTATCCAAAAGTAATTTTGACCTATTTTCCTCAAGTATTTTAACCTAAATAGTGGGTCTTCTCTAGAACAAATAAATTCAATTCCATCTACCATATTCTCCACCTCCTTTTCTACTTCCACAATTTAACATCCCCAACCACCAACAGGTCGGACAACATCACTCCGTAAACATACTTTTCGCTCTGATGCCAATTTGTAACATCCCCGACCATCAAACCTTTGCCGGGTAACACTACCTAATAAACTGTATCTTTTCTACATCCTCGACCATAGACCAATAGGCTGGGTCATGCCACCAAAAGAAACTTTCATGCTCTAATACCATTCTATGACAACCCCAACCTTAATCTATTGGGATATGCCACACAAATATACTTGCGGAAACATCATACACATCCATATAAACATAGAAATAACAATTATCATCTACCTATTAATAAACATATACATACGACATATTCTAATAATACATGGATTAATGCAGAAATAACAATAATTCTACACATACAGCATATACAATATATCCAGGCATTACTCATCAATTAATTTAACATGTACAATTACACAACATGTAAATGAACATAGAAGTGGCACTTATATTTTAATAGAAGAACACCAACTGCGTGCAGAACTTTCACAAACCTCCAAGCCATAGATCACGCTGCTCATCACTCTCAGCAGTGGGTCACCCTTGAGCTGGGACTAAACTCCACCAGGAAAGGGATTCCTAGGCTAGGCAAGGTCGACAGGGAAATCACACAGTTCAATAGGAAGGAATTCCTTCAAGGATCCACTTACGCCCACATCTCACATGATATCATTCCCCACATGCTTGTTCCACCCTAGGAGCATACACCTTCACTGTCACATAGTCCATCGACTACTACACCTTCCCTTCCAGGCCTTCAACAATAGGATGGATCAGGAATTCTCAAAATTCTGTAGCTACTACTAGACTTCCTCTAGGAGAGCTCACTTCCTCATCACATCAACACGATGATGGAAACAAAAGAAACTGGACGTGGGGAAACAGTACTAGCAGGACAATACACAGGAAACCCACAGGTGCAGGTACAATGAGGGTATCAAATTTGGCTTGTAGCAGAGGTTCATGTGGTTGAGGAATTCAACAATGGCGAACAAAATGACTAACTGCATGCTTTCTCAGTGTCTACGTGAATGGGGAAAAACCCTGACCAACAAAGAGAGAATGGTGAGTATCGTCTTGTTGAGGCATCCTAAATCCATTTAACTCAACAATAGGAACCAAACCCACCACCGAGGCCCAATTAGACTCTACAACATTTAATGGTGGAATGGTTCTCCAGATCTTGTGATCTAGCCAATTAATAGATGGGATTTACGTAGTGATTAACAGGATGTCTTCCTGTGAAAACTCCTCCTTCAGTTAGAACGTTCTCTTTTTGTTTTTTCTTTTATAGGTTGGACCAATACAAGATAAATGTTGGTATAAACCAGTTGGGTAACAAATGGGAAAGGAATTAACTATTGAAGAAGGCTGAGCTAGGGATAACCCGCATACTCAAGAATGAAAACAATGATTCTTACACCTACAACAAGCCTAGTACTAATACATTAACCTACTGGTGTTCCAATTATTGACTGAGATACAATTATTAGGAGAAAACATACATGCAATAAATGATGGCAAGAAAAATAGTTTCCTTATCTCTGATCACCATTTACTCTTCATCATTAGAGACAAGAACTATAAAAATATTGAATCAGATAACTTGTCAATGGATTCAGAGGCTCTTACTCGTTATAACATCCCTTCATGAGATAAAAATCAGAAGTAATTCTTTTTCAGATCCAATCACACACATTTTTGATGAAAAACACAAACTTGTCTTTGGTCCTAAACAAGACTTATCAATTAAGGTAGCTCTGAAATAGTTCTTTACAAATCTAAAAATGAGGGTCTTTGCAACAACCATCGACCTTTTCCTACAGGTCGATCCCTTTATTTATAACATATTCTTAACTAAAAATAACTATCAAAAGTGCAAGCTAAGTAAAACAAAACATCGCCACATGGTTCTTTCATCGCTCAGTCTTATAAGAGTCATCAAATGTTTCACTTGAGTGGATGACTCTTCTCATACTTCGACAATTTGATGAAGAGATCCTCGCATGTGTTGGCATATGGGAAATTGTGTTGTTCCATTGGGGCTGAAAGGATCTCCCTTATCTATATTGCCCATGCCCGATACTTGACTATTCTAGCACTTAACTGTTGCAACATGGTTCGAGCCTTGATCGGGTGTTCCATGAACTGCTGCACTTGACCTGGCACCATGTTTGCCACATTTTCTATCTTCGTAGCCCACGATGAGTCTTGTTTGGCATGTAATTTGACTATGTCATGCAAATCGACAAAGTCATCGGGTGTGCCGAATTCTAGGAGGCCGATGTCTGTCATCACCCGGTTGATCTTGGTCCAACTCTTTTCGCACTCATCCCATTTCTCTTGGATTTCCTGATGAGGTTCTTGGGCCATTTTCACCCAGTATTTGGTCGACTTCTTTATACGATCCATGCTGCTATCCCTTAGTAGCCAAATTCTGTGTTCTTTAGCGTCTCGACATTGCTGAACGATGTTGATGTAATCGTTCCTTTCCACTACTTGGTGTGCTTTCTCATACCATCTTTCCATATATTTGCACGTTTCCAGTACCATGAAGGTGTCTTCTTGAAAATTGGTTATTGCTACAGTGGAAAGGTACCGCTCATTTGTGAATTTACTGTAGGTGTCTTGGAATTCGATTCTCAAGAACACCATGGCTTGTGTGGAGTCCTGATAATATTTCGCCAAATGGCGTAGATGTTACAACTCCTTCAGCGCCATGGCCAACTCCTCTTCATCCCTTTTTTCTCTATCCAGGATGGCATCTGTGATTGCCATCCTCGCAACGATAAGCTTGGATGTCTTGACATGCTCCGTGCTAATCAATATTTCTTCTATGGTGACGAGGATGGAGAAATCTAGAGTAAGCCTCCTCTTCTTGTTTTTTCTCTTCACAATGGATTTCCTCTTCCAATCATAGGAGATGGCTTGTATATCAGCAACTGCATCCACGAGTTCGGGGATTTGTTGATCTCCCCAGGTAAGCATATTTCCCAAGCTCCCGATGTTGTATATCTGCTCAAGAATGGGTTCTTGAACCTCTTTTGTGTGCTCTGAAGGTCTGACCTCTGGTTGTTTCTCATCGGTAGGTAAATTACCAGCTGAAATTGAAGAATTAGGGGAACGCTCAGTACTTACTTGATAATCGACTGTTGAAATTCTGATTTACTGTTGTGGAACTTCTTATTTATGTTTGTCTGATCCTAGCTCATCCTTCGGGCTATCCACTTGGGTCTCCAACACATCGAGTAGCTCAGTGTCTAGGACACTTTCGACCTCCTGGTAATTCTATGGAAGGCCTCAAATTTGAGCATCGAGAGCTGGGGAAGATGCCTTCTCGGGTTCCTTTTCTTCTGTGATTTGCACCGGAGTCACCAAGGACACCTCCGAACTCTCCTGGTCATCATAAATTGTTATTAATTTGTGGAGGGGGTTCGGTGCACTTTCTCTCCCTAATGTTCTTGCTATCTAGGCTGAGTCTAAACATCCGCTAGTGATCCAGCATGTGGCATTGAAACTTCATGGTTATCTGGCCTGGTGATTTCTTCAATTCGTATTGGCTCTGGACCACCTGGACCTGTCTGGGTTTCGACTGGGTTTTCGACAGGGACCCTTGTTATTTCTATGAGGTCCAAGTCATCCTACAACTAATCGATTACTCTATGTTCTTGTTCTATCAGGAGAAATCCCCTTCCTTGTGCCTCTGGTGTCATAGGAAATCCCATGTTCTGCATCAGAGCCACCAAGGAAACCTTTGTTGCTTCTGCCACTCTCATTTATTCCCTGGCTCTAAGGACCTCTTGATTAGACTATTCTATTATCGTCGACTATTCATCCAGGCTCATGGCCTTGAACCTGGTCATTTTCAGGTTGACCATCCTTTGTACCACCTCGTCCTAGTTCTGGGCATTTTTTGTGAAGACTTCGTCTTCGAATTTGTCGTGGGAAGATGACCAGCAAGACGACACTTGTGAAGCATGTTGAAAGACGATGCCCTTTGGATCGTTCTTGCGAAATCGTCCCATCAAGAATCTGAACTCGAGTAGGCTCAACCCTTCTTTTTTGGCTTGACCTTTACCAAGTAGAACCCTACATGGAAACCATAGGGTATGAACACCTATTTCTTGTCCTTGACCAAGGTGGTGTTCTAGCCTTGCAAGATGGTTTGATAGCATATTTCTCCTATGACAAGTTGGTCCGGAACATGAGTTGGTAGGAGATGTGGTGCTCAGGTGGCCCCGAACATCCTGATGTAGGTGGCGCGCTCATCCAAATACCAATGGCCTACCTTGGATATCATCTTTTTGGTTGTCGCTGATGGCCTGGGGAATTCCTTCTTAAAAAGAATAAAATAAATTTGGGCGATGAATTCATCACAGATGAGGGAGTATGATTTCTTATACCTGTTTTCCCATAGCATGCTGAAGTAGATGTGGACTGGGATTTCTGCAACATGCCAGCTCATATTCATGTCGGTGAAGACGTTTCTGACGCACATGACATCGAGCAAGTATGAATCCATGTAAAACATTGGTACTTCCCCTTCCTTCAGTGCCTAGGCCTGTTGCACACAAATTCTCAATTTCTTGGAGATTATTGCTCCCCAGTTGAATATGCACCCAATGATCGCAACTATGTATGCCAAAGGCATAGATGCCTCTAAAAACCTGGATAAATATTTCTCTCCATATAATCGGTAGATGAGAGCCATCAAATAGACATATGGATCTCTTAAGTTAGTTGTCCCATACCATCTAATGCTTCAATTGGTAAAATTATTTTCCTCCCTCCACCATGAGGCCATCACTCGACTGGTGTCATGGTGTTTGTAGAAATTCACGACGAATTCTATGTTTAGCCGCTCCTTTAGGTCCTTGAGTTTGTAATACTTCTGAACTTCTACTAGGAGGAAAACCCCAACACACCCGCTATTGTCATCATTGATTAGAAGCTTATGTGTGTCTATGTGGTCTATGAGCCATTTAAGAACCTCTATGCAGAGAAAAATTGGGGTTCTTCTTGCTACCATATGTAGATACGACCGTCGGATGTTCAAGAACACCTGTTCTTCAAACACCCTTACATATGGATCACTGTGTGGGACATATTCTAGGTACTCTTCTCGGCTAATCACGTTAAAAATATCCCCCCATTGTGGGAGCGCCATCTTGGAGCATGTGCTTGCCTCTGTGTTGTCAAAGGCCAGAGGCTAGATGAAAACCTTCTTCATTGTTGTCTTAATGATAGGTTCCAGCCTCGGTGTGTATTCCAATTGTTTTTCGATCCTTGGAGGAGAGCTTTCAGATACCTCTAGTCCTTTCATCTTTGGTGCCCTCGGTGATCATCTAGTGGTTGGATTTATTGGCGGCATTGTTCTTGCAAGTTAAAATAAAATTTCAGAGATTGTATAAAAACAAAAAAAGAATAAAAACATATAAATTATAGCCATGTAAAATATACATAATCGGATAAATACCTCTGAATCTTGTTAAAACCTAGTTATTTTGATAATCACAGAGTTGATACATCCTTCGATTCACTTGTCTTGCTCCTTTGGATGCTCCAAAATATTTTTATGTGCAGAATGATTTCGTTTACAACAGCTCAAGAGAATTTAAACAGGGAAAAACTTACCGTGTCACATCAGCCATTCAATTCAGGTTATGAGTGAAATTTTAACAAATATTTCATCAAATCTCTATAAATTAAATTCATCGTGGGTTGACGGTGGAGGCACGGGTGGTGATGTGGTCTATTGGTGATTTTAAACGACTATTTTGATTAGCGCATTAGGTAGAAACTATTGCGAGATTGGGTATTTATTAGCTCCTTAAATGCTCAAAATACGATCGTATCTAATGCTAAAACATCCCATTGTGTCACTCTCTCAGTGGGTGGATCAAGGATCGAGGGTGTGCTATGAACATTTTCATTGATAACCTCCTGTAGAAATTTTTGACGGCTATCTATTTTACCATATATTGTTGACACAACAACGCTTACTCAGAGGTGTGAATCGGACTTAGTGGGCCAATGATAAATCAGGATAGCAGTAGATCGTATGACCCTCTTACCTGTCAAATACACGTGGTTTTCAATACCGGTGACTTAATTTGCTTGTATTAATTGGATTTGGGAATTTCCTTAATTTATTCGTTCTAAAACAAACCTTAGCTTTTCGATGCTAAAAAGTGTCTGGGATCGGTGATGGGTGAAAAACCTATCAAAGTGCTTTTGGATCAGCTCCCTTAAAAAAGTCCTGATGCCGAAAATGCATCGGTGATCGGAGATCAGGGATAAATTTTATCGTGGTCAAAATGTTGGCGATGATCCTTCTAGGTTTTTCCCGGTGTCGATGAAGCACATCGAGGCATCAACCATCGGAAATATCTTTTTTCTCTTCATTAACGTCTGCCCCCACTTAGCTTTTATCGATGTCGAAGGGGAATCGACTATCGACGATATCCTTATGCAAGACTTGACACAAATAAAAACTTCCTTTTGCCAATGTCGACGGAGACTGGCTTTCGAAGATCGTGGTTTTCCGACTGATTTTATTTTCTTCTTTGAATTCCTTTCGATGTCGATGTGAGCGCATTGGGTGATTTTTTTTGTTGTTGATTCTTTATCCAGGTGTTTTAAGGTCTTTTTAGTCAAGAAGTTTCATAATTTCAAGCAAAAATGAATAGATGATGAGCATCATGAAAATAAGCAAAGACAAAACATTCTTCAAAAAAATGAAATTGAAACAGAAATTGCAGAAGATCAAGTGCTACCCAAAAAAGTAAAAGATTTGACAAAGGTTTTTAGGGTGTGTTGAGTGCTCAACAAATGGCGACTTATTAGGTGAAAGAAGAATCTTTGTTCTTACCTCGATCTCAATTGATGCAAAATTTGGTTAAGGACTTAATGGGTTTTTTATCGGAGCCTCTTTTATCCTTGCATTTGAAATTCCCTTGTTGATGCATCCAGGATTGCCTATGGGGTTTTCAAACTGTATTCCACCTTTATTTCTTGTAACCATGAATAACGCCTTTTTTGACAAGATTCGAGTAAATAATTCACTGGCCCCAAGCCCTTTAGTTATCATCGTTCACTTGCTACGGTGTTGCTCCGCTGCCAGCAAGCGTCCATAGCCCCGATGGAGTCACCCCGACGTCACAGACCTTGCTCCGCTGCCAGTGAGCATCCATAGCCACGACGAAGTTATCTACATACCCTCTCCTACTGTGCACTCATTTGATACAGTTGATTTTATGATGGCAGAATTCCCTAAGCGAGTGGGAGAGGAGGGCATCTGTTATTTGAAAAATGAGATGGTCAAGGTGAATTTTTTGCTAGATCTGTCTTGAGGTGCATGTAGTCCTTTCCAGCTTACCGTATTTCCCTTAAGGTTTTACTAGACCACCAGGAAGAAACTGCATCACTTTTCCAAGTTTGTTCATTTGCGCAAGTTAGATAGAGAACTCCTTTAAAACAACCGCAGGTCTCCCAGTGCTTCTTGTGTTGTATGTGAGCAATGAGTCAGGAACAAAGTTATTCATATCACATGAATTGAGGCCAACCACTGTCTTTCTAAACACAATATTCAAAAGCACAGGAGTACTACAACAAGAAACAAAAACAAAAATTGATTCCGCAATCGACCTACCTAAAAGAAAACATAGTGATGACACACACACACACACACACATATATAATGGAAATATTGTTTTAGGGCTTGGCCATTCATAGGGAGGGCATCAGTTTCCCCCCTCATATTCTACAACCAATATGTGCCTACCCCAATTTTCTCGGCTACCTGAAAAGTTTTGAGCCATAGATTCTGAAACTTAGAATGTTTTCCCTTTGGCTCATTTTCTCTATCCCATTTTAGGACTAAGTCTCCCACTTCAAAATTCTTCTCTTTAGCCTTATGCTTATCAAACCACCTTTTAACTATATGATGATGAGATATTAACTTTGATTTTTCTTTCTCCCTTTCTTCTTCCAGCATGAGGAGGGTATCAATTCTTTGTTGTATGACTCATGAGGGTTGTCCTCTCAAAACCTGAGAAACTTGAAGAGATGGAAGATATAGCCCATTTGGGAAAATGACTTCCTGTTCATATACTAGAAAGTATGGGGAATTCCCTATGGCTTCCTTATGTGTTACTCTATCATCCCATAAGGCGTTATGGAGTGAACTGTGCCAATTCCTATGATTGTATACAACTATTTTTTTTAATATCCTCACTAGTTTCTTATTGGTTGATTCTACCACTCCATTCCCCTGTGGATAGTAGTTTGTAGAGTATCTGATTATGATTCCTTTATCTAGAGAAAACTTTGTTAATAGGGTGGAATAAAAGTAAGAGGCATTATCAAAAACAAGGACAGAAGGCACACTGAACCTTGTGATCAGCTGTTGTTCTATGAATTGGATAACGACCTTTTCATTTACATGAGTCAGAGGGATGGTCGCTTCCCATTTCGTGAAATAATATGTGACAGTTAGTATGCATATATGTTGTTTTGAAGAACTCAATGTAATTATTCCTATGATATCTAACCCTCATTTCTCGAATGGCCTGGAAACGACCATCGGTTGGAGTGGGACAACTGCTCTCTTTTCGCTCCCCACACTTACTTGACAAGTTTTATAGTTTCTAGTGTATGTTTGAGCGTCCTTGAACAAAGTAGGCAAATAATGGCCAACTCTTAGTATTTTATGAGAAGTGGTGTTTCCTGCAAAATGTCCACCTACAATACCATCATGGAGTTCCTTCGAAACTTTGTCTACATCGTTACGTTCAAGACATCTTAAAGTACCCCATCATAATTAACACAGAAGAGCACCAAAATTATGAGGCGATATTGTGCTGATTTTAACCTGAGGGCTCTCCTTTCCCTAGGATTTAGGTTTTTGGGGCAAGTTCCATGATGCAAGAGATAAGTCAATTTCTCATACCAAGATTCTTTTCCTAGAGAGACATATGACGCTTCACCACACCACAATGCTAATTCATTCTCCCATCCATGGTCTTCATTTACTTGGTCTTGGGCTTCAACTACCATTTTTCATAACCCTTGTCCCTTAACCATTTTAGTAGGTTTTATATCTAGATCAAATTCATGGACTACTGCCATCCAAATTCCTCTTCTCTCCCCCATCTCCTGTTGAGTGAATAGGGATCGGAATACAGGGTGAGGCACGATGACTTTCATATGGTTCTTAAGGATGTAAGATCTGGAGTGTTTCACTGCCTTGTACATTGCATAAGCCCATTTTTCTATAGCAAGGAAATTCAGTTTGGCCCCTTAGATATTAGTGCTCATGAATGATACCAAGGCCTCATTGTTTTCATCATCCTTCTGAGTCAATACCGCAGCTAACGATTGGTCAGAGGAGAAAGTATAGAGGAAGATATATTTGCTAAAATCGAGACTTCGCAACATTGGGGATTTAAATATCACAGTATTAATATTGCTGAAAGCCCTTTTCCATTCATTGTCCCACTTAAATTCAACATCTTTGTGGACCATTTTTTGTAAGATTTTGATAGATTCAGTGAAATCGGGGGTGAATTTTCTTACAAAATTGATTTTCCTGAAGAAATCTTGCATAGCCTTTTTGTTATGAGGTAATGGGAGCTGAGATATAGCCCTAATCCTTTCTGGGTCTATGCGAATCCCTAATGACCTAGCAATTTACCTTCCTCAACAACAAAGATAGTTTTCTTAGGGTTTAAGGAGATACCGTATTTCCTACACCTTTCAAAAATCTGGGTTAAGTGTTGGATATGATCTTCTCTATTCTTTGAATACACGATCATGTCATACAAATAGACTACTACACACTTGTTGACTAGTCCTCAAAATGCTACGTCCATGGCCCTCTGTAAGGTTTCCCCTGCATTGATTAGCCCAAAGGGCATGCACTTATAAGAAAAGTTTCCCGACTTGGTTCAGAAGGTAGTCTTCAAACGGTCTTCCTCTGAAACTAGAACTTGGTAGTAGCCTGAAAAACCGTCCAGTAGGGAGAAAATCTCAAAGACATAAATGGTTTGCAAGAGTATCTCCATTGGTGGGATGGGGTAGTTGTCCTTTTCTGAAGCTCTGTTAAGGTCTCTAAAATCTACACATAGGCAGATCTCCCCATAATTTTTTCTCACAGGAACCAAATTTGATACCCATGCAGAGTGTCTAACCTGGAAGATAATCTTGGCATCTAGTATTTTCTTTAACTCCTGACACATGAGAGGCTCCAGGGATGGGTGGTACTTCTAAAGCTTTTGTTGGAAAGGTTTCACTCCTAGCTTTAACAATATTGTGTGTTGAATGATACGAGTGTCATAAGTTTTTAGATATTGGTAGGACCATGCAAAGACATCTTGATATTTCTTGAAAAGTCTGAGATAGGCCTTCCTTTCCTCTTTAGATACTGTCTTGTCGAGATTTATATTCTTGGGGTTTTCCGGGGTTCCTAAATTTATAGTTTCATGAAGGGGACATAAACTCCCCGTCTTTGTGTTATTCGACCCTTTAAATATTTCCCTTAGTTCAAAAAGGTTTTCTAAATTGGCCACTCCCTTCATTATTGTGTGAGACCTTGGTTTGTCAGTCGATTGATTTGCATGAGAATCAGTTTCTGCTAATTTGTCCTAGAATAATTCATCGTCAATAGCCAAGCCTTTAAAAGTATCCCAATTGATAAAAAAAATTATGATCTGTTCATCCCCTTCAAAAACCTTCCAATTAGAAATATTGTTGGGCACCGACGGTTTTTAGAGTAGTTCCACAATGAATCGGGAGGATTCATAGTCTTCTAGTGGGGATAACCTTGAGGCAGCAGTGGCCAAAGAATCAACGAGAGTGTTCTTTGTTCTGGGGATCACTATAATGTTGAAGGCTTCAAAACGTTCTATTATTCTGTGCACTTCCTGTTGGTAATTTCTCAGGTGGAGAGAGTTGCAATGTATAGCGTTCCTTACTTGTCTAACGATGATTTCAAAATCTTTGAAAACCTTCAATTCTTTAACTTTTAAGTCCATTGATTTATTTATCCCTTGTACTAGATCTCCATACTCGGCGGTGTTGTTTGTGCATTCAAATTCTAGTCTATAAGACAAGAAATTTCGTTTACCTTTCGGATCAATGAGGATGCACCCTGCCCCTGACCCTTCTTGCGATTTAGATCCATCAAAGTATAAGGTCCAAACTTGTGGGAAAAACCTATTAGCTTCCCCTTTCTTATCACTGTCCTCCTTTTCTCCTATCTGTTCCATGGTTTCTAATGCATGTTCCTGACAAAGGAGGGTTTCCTCTGCTATCGTTGGAAAATTTTCTTGAAAACTTATTTAGGAGTTTTGAGTAAGAGGGACATCAGATGAGAGGGGGGAGAAATTCTCTAATTTGGAGTCATAGGAATAATTTCCAAGCATGGGGAAATCTACCAATTAGGGTTCGTTAGGGGTTTCTAGGTCGGTGGCAGTATGTTTTAGATATATTTCCCTATCAATTCTAGTCATATTCGTGTGTCACTTTAGTGGCAGCCAGAGGTGAGACTAGTCTATGCTAAAGTATCCATTTAACTTCTCAGACCTATCTTGACTCAATAGAAATCCATAAGATTCTAGGATATCTACTACAATGATGTCAGTTAATTGAACAAATTTCGGGTGAGTAGCTATCCTGATCATTACATCTTTGAGTTCCCCCATAACCTTTACCTAGGTTTTGTCTAGTTGTATCACATGTTTATCACATTTGAGAGGGACTGCATTTAATTTCTTGCATATAGACAATGGCATAACATTAGAGGATGCTCCCGAGTCAAGAAAACAGTTATGGAGGTTTTTGTTGAAGACTTCAAATGTAAAAAGGAAAGGTGGGACAAAAGGTTTTCCCTTCTTATCTTCAGATAAGGCATTCGCAATTGGTTTATTTCTTATATCTGTGGGAGTTGGATTTTCTCCTTGGTTAGTGACTGTTGTAGGATTTTCTAATGATTTCAATTCTTGTAATAGAAAGTCTTTTTGCTGAGGGATTATACACATGTCCATGACAAATATATTTTCCTTCAACTTCTTCAAATATTTTACTATGTTGTAGTCTATCTTGGGTGATTCTCATGTATGGATGTTTATAGGGCTTCTTCAGGGGACAAAAGGTGCTTTTGGGTGATCAGGAGCTGTTTTTTCTCACGAATCTTGGGTTGTAGAAAGGTAGTTTGAGATAGGTTGACCCCTACTTTGTGTTTGCACAACCAAGACTTCTACGGGTGGATCTTGAACCTCAAATAGGTCATCGGAAGACATTGGTAGGTCAGGGTCCCATATCAACATGGATGTTTCTTCTGGTGGATCAACTTCTTCCTGATCAACAATATTCATAACTGAGTCGCTTGATTGTTCAGTTAGGAAACCCAATATAGAAACCGTTTGGCCATCAAATTCATGGCATTAACCCATTGTGGACAGTCTCTTTCAGAGTGTTTTTCTTGGTGATAGGTACAAAAAGAGTCAGATGCTACATTTCCCAGATCGATGTTTAAATTGGTTGGGGGGGTTCAATTGCTTTGAATGGTGGGTTTATTTTTAAAAAGGGTTTATAGGGCCTCTAGACTTGGTTTCCTTCCCATGCACTTCTTTTTATGTCTATGATTTCATTTGATAGATTCTTAACCATGCGTTGTAGGTCTTCTATGTCTCCACTTCCCTTTTTAGGACCTTATTCTATTTGTTTTCCTGGGGGTCTAGTCAACAGGAGTCCTCTCCTTAGAGGAGGTTGAAATTCCTTATTAACTAGTGAGACTTGGCCTTCTTTACATCCCTTCATTTGAAATTCTATTGTTTTGGCTTCTTCAAAATTCTCAGCTAAGATTTCTTTGGCAGCTCTCTTCACAAACATGGAAATAGAAGCTGGGAGAGAATTAACATATACTTCGATCTGAAATTCTTGAGTGGGTTTAGTTTTAGGTTGAAATTTGTTTAGGATAGTGGTGAACCTTTGATTAAAGTCTTTAACCTTCTCCTTTGAACTCATGGTGGCGGCAAACAACTCGGCCATCAAAGCTCTTGTAGTAGTTTCTTCTGTAAATTTATCTAGAAAGTCCTTTTGAAACTTCATCCAAGTCATTATGGATCCTACAGGTAAGTTAAAATACCACGTGGAGTCTGAATTCTCAAAAGTATAGGGGAAAATCCTCCATACTACGTCTTCATGTTGGACATTCACTAGTCTGATAGCTAGTATGAATTTTTTGATATGGTCTTCAGAAAATCCTGAGGTTTCAGGGTCAAATTTAGGGAGTAACTTTTCTGGATGTCGGGTAAGGTTATGTACTCGTCCATGGATGGCTAGAGCATCTCTGGCCAAAAAAGGTTGATTATTCTAAGGTGGATTCCCCCTTTCTTCATTATGATCATTGTTATCTTCCATGTCGACTGATCCCGAAACTAACCATTCTGAGTTAAACCCTTCCTCGTCAAAAACATCGTCGAGCTCGGAGTAGTTGTCGGTTGGTGTTTCAAGGATTAGATTAAATTAATGTTCGATTTCAGTGAGGGTGAAATCTATTAGGTCTTCTACTGTGTGCACAAAAACCTGGTCGGGGGTATCGACCATTGGTTTACTTACTTGTTTCCTACAAGTAAGTAACAGAGCTAAGGGCAGTGCTCCAATTTGTCGGGTGTAAGCTCTTGTGAGTCTTTTGAACTGATTCAACTCCTCGTGAGGAATAGCGTAAGGTATATTAGGGAATAGATGTTCTTCCTCTTGCTGGGGTGAGTTACTCATTTCAGGAGTACTCAGTGTGTGTGGGTTGTCTAGGGAATGACTAGCCATGCATGTGGGTTGTTTTGAATTTACAAGCTATGTGAAAAATTCTATACAAAATGTTGTCGTCCATTCATTCTTCAGGCCCTCCTTCTAGCGCCAAATCTGTTGAGGGGTCCTAATTCCATTTAACTCAAAAATAGGAACCAAACTCGCTATCGAGGCCCAATTAGACTCTTCAATTGTTAACGGTGGAATGGTTCTCCAGATCTTGCGATCCAACCAATTAATCGATGGGCTTTACGTAGTGATTGACATGATGTCTTCCTGTGAAAACTCCTCCTTCAGTTTGAACGTTCTCTTTTTATATTTTCTCTTATAGGTTGGACCAATATAAGATAAATGATGGTATAAACCAGTTGGGTAACAAAGGGGAAAGGACTTAACTAATGAAGAAGGCTAAGATGGGGATAACCCGCATAATCAAGCATGTAGACAATTATTCTTACACGTACAACAATCCTAGCACTAATACATTAACCTCCTAGTGTTCCAATTATTAACTGAGATACATTTATTAGGAGAAAACATACATGCAATAAACGATGGCAAGACAAGTAGTTTCATTAACTCTAATCATCAATCACATATTAACACAACGATTTACTCTTCATCATTAGAGACAAGAACTATAAAAATATTGAATCAGATAACTTATCAACAGATTCAGAGGCTCTTACTCGTTACAACATCAATTCATGAGATAAAAATCAGAACTAATTCTTCTTCATATCCAATCGCACATGCTTTTGATGAAAAATAGAAAATTGTCTATGGTCCTAAACAAGACTTCTCAATTAAGGTAGCTCCGAAATAGTTCTTTACAAATCCAAAAATGAGGGTCTTTGCAACAACAATCGACCTTTTTCTACAGGTCGATCCCTTTATTTATAACATATTATTAACTAAACATAGCTATCAAAAGTGAAAGCTAAGTAAAAAAAAACATCGCCACATGGCACTTTCATCACTCAGTATTTTAAGAGTCATCAAATGTTTCACTTGAATGGATGATTCTCCTCATACTCTGACCATTCGATGAAGCAATCCTCACAGGTGTTGGCATATGAGAATCTGTGTTGTTCCATTGGGGTTGAAAGGATCTCCCTTATCTCTACTGCCTGTGCCCGATACTTAACTATTCTAGAACTTAACTGCTACAACATGGTCCAAGCCTTGATCACGTGTTCCATGAACTACTGCACTTGAATTGGCGCCATGTTTTCCACCTTTGCTATCTTCGTAGCCCATGATGAATTTTGTTCGGCATGTAATTTGACTATGTCATGCAAGTTGACAAAGTCATTGAGTTTGCCGAATTATGGGAGGTTGATGTCTCTCATCGCCTGGTTGATCTTGGTCCAGCTCTTTTCGCACTCAACCCATTTCTTTTAGATTTCCTGATGAGTTTCTTGGGCCATTTTCACCCAGTATTCGGCCGACTTCTTTATACGATTGATGTTGCTATCCCTTAGTAGTCGAATGTCATGTTCTTTGATGTCTCGGCCTTGCTGAATGACATTGATGTAATCGATCCTTTCCGTTGCTTGGTGTGCTTTCTCATACCATCTTTCCATATCTTTTCATGTTTCCAGTGCCATGAGGGTGTCTTCTTGGAAATTGGCTATTCCTGCAATGAAAATGTGCCGCTCATTGGTGAATTTACTGTAGGCATCGTGGAATTCACTTCTCAAGAACACCATGGCCTATTTGCAGTCCTGATAATATTTCACCACATGGTGTGATGTTACAAATCCTTCAGCGCAGCAGCCAACTCCTCTTCATCCCATTTTTCTCTATCCAAGGTGGCATCTGTGATTTCCATCCCTGCGTCGATAAGCTCGAATGTATTGGCATGCTCCGTGACAATCAATTTTTATTCTATGGTGATGAGGATGGATCGATCCAGAGTAAGCCTCCTCTTCTTGGTGGTTCTCTTCATGATGGATTTCCTCTTCCAATCATAGGAGATGTCTTGTATATCAACAACCGCATCCACAGGTTCGGGGATTTGTTGATCTCCCTGAGTAAGCATATTTCCCAATCTCTCGACGATGTATATCTGCTCAAGAAGGGGTTCTTGAACCTATTTTGTGTGCTCCGAAGGTCCGACCTCTGGTTGTTTCTCATCAGGAGGTAAAGTACCAGCTGAAATTGAGGCATCAATGGTAGGCTCGGTAATTACCTGATAATCGACTATTGAGATGTCGATTTCCTGCTATGGAACTTCTTCTTTATGTTCACCCAATCCTAGATCGTTCTCTGGGATATACACTTGGGTCTCCTATACATCGAGTAGCTCAGTTTCTAGGACACTTTCAACCTCCTGGTCATTCTATGGAGGCCTATAATTTTAGCATATGGATATGGGGAAAATGCCTTCTCGGGTTCCTTTCCTTCTATGATTTTCCCTAGAGTCACCAAGGACACCTCCAAACTCTCCTCATCATCATAAATTGTTATTAAGTCATGGAGGGGGTTCGATGCACTTTCTCTCCCTAATATTCTTTCTATATTAGACTGAGATGAAATTTCCCCTAGCGATCCGACTTGTGGTCCTAAAATTTCAGGGTTATCTGACCCGATGATTTCTTCAATTTGTATTGGCTTTGGACCACTTGGACCTGTCCATATTTTGACTGGGTTTTTGATAGGGACCCTTGTTATTTCTATGAGGTTTGAGTCATCCTGCAGCTGATATATTACTCTCTGTGCATGTTCTATCAGGAGCAACCCCCTTGCCTGTGCCTCTGGTGTCATAGGAAATCCCATGTTCTCCACTGGAGCCACCAGGGAAACCTCTGTTGCCTCTGCCACTCTAATTTCTTCCCTGTATTTGAGGGCCTCTTGAGCCAACTGTTCTATTGTCATCTCCTATTCATCCATAATCATGGCCCTAAACCTGGTCATTTTCGGATCGACAAACCTTTGTACCACCTTGTCCCAGTCAAGAGCATTTTCTGTGAAGACTTCGTCTTCGAATTTGTCGTGGGCATATGGCCAGCAGGACAACACTTGTGAAGCATGTTGCAAGACCAGGCCCTTTGGATCTTTCTTTCAGAATCGGCCCATCGAGAATATAAACTCGATTTGGCTCAACCCTTCTTGTTTGGCTTGAGAGGTATCTTTTACCAAGTAGATCCCTACATGGAAACCATAGGGCATGGATGCATGTTTCTTGTCCTTGACCAAGGTGGCATTGTAGCCTTGTAATATGGTTTGATGGTATATTTATCCTATGACCAGCCGGTTCGAGACATGATATGGTAGGATATGTGGTTCTCCAGTGGCCCCGAATACCCTGATGTAGGTGGCATGCTCATAAAAATACCAATGGCCTACCTTGGATATCATCTTTTTGGCTTCCACCGATAGCCATGGGCATTCCTTCTTAGAAAGAATAAAATAAATTCGGGCGATGAATTCATCATAGATGAGGGAGTAGGATTTCTTATACATGTTTTCCCATAGCATGCTAAAGTAGACGTGGAATGTGAGTTCTACAACATGCCAGCTCAGATTCATGTCGGTGAAGACGTTTCTGGTGCACATGAAATCAAGAAAGTATGAAGCCATGTAAAATGTTGGTGCTTCCCCTTCCTTCAGTGCCTGGGCCTGTTGCACACAAATGCTCAGTTTCTTGGAGATTATTGCTCCCTAGTTGAAGATGCACCTGATGATTGAAACTGTGTATCCCAAAGGAATCCATGATTCTGAAAACCTGGAGTAATATTTCTCTCTGTATAATTGGCAGATGAGATCCATCAAATAGATGTATGGATGTCTTAAGTTAGTTGTCCCATACCATCCAATTCTTTGATTGGTAAACTTCTTGTCCTCCCTCCACCATGAGGCCATCACTTGACTGGTGTCGTTGTGTTCATAGAACTTCATGACGAAGTCCGTGTTTAGTCGTTCCTCTAGGGCCTTGAGTTTGTAATACTTCTGAACTTGTACCGGCAGGAAAACCCTGACACACCCTCCATTGTCATTATTGATTAGACACTTCTGTGTGTATGTGTGGTCGATGAGCCATTTACTAACCTCTATGCAGGGAAAAATGGGGGTTCTTCTTGCTACCATATGTAGATACAATCGTCGAATGTTCGAGAACACTTGGTCGTCAAGAACCCTTACGTCTGGATCACTGTGTGGGACATATTCCGGGTACTCTTCTCGGCTGATCTTGTTAAAAATATCCCCCCAATGTGGGAGCACCATATTGTATCGCGTTCTTTCCTCTGTGTCGACAAAGGCCAGAGGATGGATGAAAACCTTCTTCGTTGTTCTCTTAATGACATGTTATGTCCTCGGGGTATATTCTAATTCTTTTGCAATCCCTAGAGGAGAGCCTTCGCATACCTCTATTTATTTCAACTTCGATGTCCTCGACGATCATCTAGTGGTTGGATTTCTCGGTGGCATTGTTCCTGCAACTTAAAATAAAATTTCAGAGACTGTGTAAAAACAAAAATAGGAATAAAAACATATAAATTATAGCCATGTAAAATATATAGACTGAGATACATACCTTTGAAGCTTGTTAAAAACTAGTTATTTTGATAATCACGGAGTTGATATAGCCTTTGAGTCGCTTGTCTTGCTCCTTTGGATGCTCCAGAATTTTCTTATGTGTAGAATGATTTTGTTTACAATGACTCAAGAGAATTTAAATAGGGAAGAACTTATTGTGTCACATCAACCATTCAATTCGGGTTATGAGTGAAATTTTAACAAATCTTCTGCCAAATATCTATAACTTAAATTCATCGTGGGTTGATAGTTGAGTCACAGGTGGTGATGTGGTCTATTGGTGATTTTAAATGAGTGTTTTGATTATCGCATGAGGTAGAAAATAATGTGGGATTGGGTATTAATTATCTCCTTAAATGCCCAAAATCCGATCATATCTAATGCTAAAACGTCCCATCGTGTCACTCTCTAAGTGGGTGGATCAGAGATCAGGGGTGTTCTATGAACGTTTTCATTGATAAACCCTTGCAGAAAGTTCCAACACTAATCGATTTTACTGTACATTTCTGTTGGTTGTGGAGCCTGATTATCTTTTTGATTCAGAGGTCCTTGCTTTCAGCCGTGTTTATACCCCATGAAGTATTTACATCCCAGAAGTATGTACACTCTTCAACGTGGGGGAGTGCAGAGGGGGGGTACCCCCTCTGTGGGGTCCGGGGGTCCATCCCCCCGGCTAGGGGGTCTGGGGGCAAGCGGGCCCCCAGCGGGGGTTCGGGGGCGAAGCCCCCGAAACAAAAATTGCCTTGTAAAAGTATATTGTAATTTCATTGTAAATCTGGACCATTCATTATAAGGTCGCAGATCTAACGGTAGAGATTATGTTAGGGTTTT
>JZKD02S1170192.1:643301-668390 GCA_000966675.3 Picea glauca
TGAGGGAAATGTATTGCGGCTATGGATGATGGTGAATATTGTATTCTGAGAGAGGAGACTGTGAGAGAAAGAAGAGGAAGTTACAGCGGGTTTTGCTTTAGGTTGTATCCCTTCAATTGCTGGATAATAATAAAGGAAGGACCTGGAAATTTCTCTGGTGAACGTAGCCCACACTGGGTGAACCACGTAAATCTGTGTCTCTCTTATATTGTGTGTCTTCTGTGTTTTTGTTTCTGCATTTTTTTTATTTTATTGCTCCGCGGTCCTGTTTTTCTAACAATTTCTGATTCGACAACGCTTACTCAGAGGTGTGACTTGGAATTAGGGGGCCAAGGATAACTTGGGATAGCACTAGACCATACAACCCTCTTACCTAGAAAATACACATGGCATTGAAGACCGATGACTTAATTCGCTTTTATTAATTGAAGTCAGGACTTTCCTTAAGTTATTTTTTCTAAAAAAAACCTTATCTTGTTGATGCCGAAAAGTGTCGGGGATCGGTGATGGGCAAAAAACCTATCAAAGTGATTTCAGATCATCTCCCTTAAAAAAGTCCCAATGCTAAAAATGGGTCGGGGATTGGCGATCAGGGATAAATTTTATCGTGGTCAAAATGTTGGGTATGATCCTTCTAGGTTTTCCCCAGTGCCAATGAAGCGTGTCAGGGTGTCAGCCATTAACAATATATTTCCTCTCTTCGTTAACGTCTACCCCCCTCGTCTTTTAATGATGCCAAAGGGGAAATGACTATCGATGATATCCTTATGCAAGACTTGATGCAAACAAAAAATTCCTTTTGTCGATGCCGACGAAGATCAACGTTAGGAGACTATGGTTTTCTGAGTGGTTTCCTTTTCTTCTTTGAATTCCTTTCGATGATGAATCCGGGCACATCAGGTAATTTTTTTTGTTTTCAATTCTTTATTCAGGTTTTTTAAGGTATTTTTAGTCATGAAGTTTCATAAGTTCAAGAAAACCTGAATAGATGATCAACATCATGAAAATAAGAAAATACAAAACATTTTTCAAAAAAATGAAATCAAAATAGAAAGTGTAGAAGATGAAGTGGTAGCCAAAAAAGTAAAATATTTGACAAAGGATTTTTTAGTGTGTGTTGAGTGCTCAACACGTCCCAATGGTGAGAATCCCCCTCGAATCTAGTGAGAGTGCCCCCATAAAAATGCATGCGGTTTGGATGACACTTGGGTCTCCATGATCACGTTTCCCCCTCACTTGGGACTTGTTCCCCTCCCTAAAGGAACTTAGGATAATTAATATTCTCTTTACAACTTTTAGAATAATAATTATATATTATTCTCTTGGGTTTAAGATCTTAATATTATCCCCTCTTTCCTAGACTCTAAGCCCCATCCCTTTCCCTACGCAGTGGAGCTTAGTCCCCCATAAATCTTTCTTCATGGTCGGTCTACACACAATGATGTTTTTATATTAATAATATGAATATTTACATGTACAAAATAGTTTCTTGTCCTAATCAACACATAATCCTACCAACTTATTATAACTCGTCTCACCATCCTATCAAACATGTTTACAATTCATAATTACAATAGGGGTTCTACGTGGGGATATGACAATCCCCTCCCCTTATTTTTGCGATGTCCTCAGTGCAACTTGTTTATACATATACAATTCAAAAATTCTTCAAAACGCTCCAAGCTTTAGCTATTGGAAGCTTGTTATCCACCTACTGCTCTACTTTCAAGAACCAATTCTGGTGTTCATACTGCAACTGAAATTCAATTTCTCTATTCCATAGAGCTTCTTTAGGAAAGTATTCAACTCATTGTTCCTTATTACATGGTTCAATTAATCCTCATTGAAAGCACCGACTGGATGTATATCCACGACGTTCCACCCAACCTTAGATCTCACTATTGATAAACTCTCAGCGGGGGCTATGACTCTACATACATAAACACTCTAGTCATACACCTATTCATTCAGAAGCAACATTAGAACATACATGCAATATATATACACACAATTCTAATAACATTATAAACTTTATACAAGATACACAATATACAATGAATAGAGAATTTATACTTATCTTTTGATTGAGAATACCTTCCACCCCTGAGAAGGGATGTGACTCCATTAGGGCAATGGATTCCCAAGATAGCCACGATCCACAATCCATATCAACATGGTCTAGGCTAAGATACCAAGCTTAAGAAACACTCCAACCAACAATCTATCATTCCCTTTATGCATGTAAAACCCAAGGTAGTATGCACATTCCTTCCAAGGCTCCAACATAGGCTGGACATGAAGTCTCAGAGCATCGTGTCTCCAAGAGTTACAACTAACCTTAGAGGTCTCCAGGTACCCTCTAGGCCTCATACCAGGGAACCTATCCCCACACTTCTCCTTCCAGGGCTCCAACGTTCTCCAAGGAAACCAAAGGAGAAGTGTACACACACCTAGATCCACCAGGGATCCACAAGGTAAGATCTATTGTCTCCGATCAACATCTTCCCCAAGATACTCTTTGTAGTCAACATTCCAACTTTAATCAACATCATCTCATCTACATCACCCACATGTAGTAATCATGAGAGAACATAAAAGAATTCATCTAGGAACTCAAACTTAGTTAAAAAAAAAGGAATTCAACTTTTCCCCAAAACATGAGAATCTATTTCATAATTCTTCTTGTTTGTTTCCATATTAGGAGTACATCCTTCCTTGTGGTTTCCCACAAGAACCAAAATGCATACCATTTTTCCTGCAATGCTTCCTCTTGCATACAACAAAAAAATGTCAGTATTTCCTGTACATCATAATTCAATTGCAATATGTACAAAACCTTATGTAGTGATGTTAGAATTTCCTTCACCTAGCAATTCAATCACAACTACCAAACAATTTTATTAATATAGAATGAATTATCATTCTATGCATAAGCCTGTTCACATTAATATCAGTAAGTTCAGTACTTCTTTTTCTGAACAAGAAATTTTCTGTAGTTAGTATTCATGTGACTACTTAACTTACAACTTTCTTGTTGCAATGTCTAAAAACTCCTGAAATGTCCTCAACTTCATGAGTTGACAACATTTCAACTGATAGTAACAATTATTTCCATGCAATAATATATATGCAAGTACTTATAAAAAAAACTTTCAACAAATGTATTCAAGTATACAATTCTATCACTTACTATGCATGAGTGCAATTATCGATGCAAATTTATTCAATGCATCTTCCATTGAATTACAAAATGCTCTTTATCTCAGTCATATATCTCACTATCCATAATTTGGAATTCTGGCCAATGTCCTGACACATTCCCCACACACTTCCTATTGTTTTCCCAATTAATTGGATGCCTTCCTTTTCGACCCAAACACTACACCAAGAATATAATTTTGTGGTTTTCATTAGTGTTAGCAAAAAGGTTGCAATCCAAGTTTTATTTAAAGGTAAAAATATTTTAGTGCCTGTGTGGTTCATAACCTTCCCATATCCATACTTTTCCATATCCAACCCTGTCCTGGTCACGACTAGATTTACTGGCATTCATTCCTATAACAAGTTCTTATCTTTTATTTCTTTGGTTATTACTTCATAACCAAATTAACATGACACTCTACAATGTCAGTGTGTGCATTCAAAAGTTAAAAAGATTTGATAACTATGACAGCCCTCTAGCCTTTACCACATCTAGTGGTATGTTATTCATGTTAATACATTCAAATAATTCTATATTGTTTATCATAAAAATTCAATTAGGGAAAATTCTTACCTAAATTTCCCTTTGGCAATTATGTAACATAATTTCAAAAGAGAATACTTACCTGCATAGCTGCCATTAAAAAAATTTGATGTTACCTGATTATCTAATGACAATAGAAGCTTTCATGCTTCTTTTATCAAATTTGTAACCAACATTTTATCTTTCTATTGCTTCCTTCCATATGCAGTAACATCATCAACAACACTTTGAAAACATGCAAACATTTTTTTCTTTAGCTGTCCCAACAAGCCATAACATACTTGTTGC
The DNA here is from genome assembly GCA_000966675.3 of Picea glauca. Taxonomy (NCBI): domain Eukaryota; kingdom Viridiplantae; phylum Streptophyta; class Pinopsida; order Pinales; family Pinaceae; genus Picea; species Picea glauca. The sequence goes on from JZKD02S1170192.1 coordinate 647,335, forward strand.
CACAGAAATTGCAGCAATTTCTTTCTCCCTATAAAACTTTTCCTTGTTGATCCTAGAAGTCTTTAATTATTCCCGGATTCTTGAATCTTCTTGTGCTCTCATTGTAGCCACCGTACGTGATTATTTCTATCCTGAGCACTTTCTAGCCAATCACCCTTGGCTTCCCTTTGCATTTGCAACCAATACCCAACTAATATTAACCTTCAACTTTCATTTATTCCCTGGACCCTACTATCCTAAATCATATTTGGATGAATTATCATTCCAAACATGTTGTCTTATAGACTTTGGATCTTCAATATCTAGTTACTCTTCGGAACAAAACTCCTTCAGCCCTTTCCTAATTGAATACTTTAGTACTTGAGGCTTTCTTGTACTTTTCTCTTCTCTTTTCCAACTAGCCTCAAACTTGACTTTCCTAGCCAATCTCTAGCATACTGTAAGGATGTACATATGCCTCCTTTGCTATATTCATGGAATTAACTGAAAGTACCTCTTTTACCTTACCATCATAGATTAAAGTGATACTTACAACCTCTTGGTTTCCATTCATGGCTCTATGTCACTTAAGATGGATTCTTGTCAGGCACCGTCCCCTTTGTATTCAAACCCATGCATAGAACCATTTTATTCCTACTTACTTTTTGTTTTCTCTTTAGAAATCATTTCACTTTTAAATTATTCTTGACTTGATAGCTACCTCATGAATTCTTCTTCCATTATATTAGGATGTTCATGGACTTGAATCCATACAGGAGTCCTTCCTTGTGTACCTTGCATACTTGCAACTACATATTATGCTGATATCAATTTTCAGCATTCCATTATTATTTGGATTCCTCTGATCCAACTCTTGCATGAACGAATTATAATTCCATTCATGTTCTCTGAGTAACCTTAGTTAGTTAATACCAACCTATTTATTGAATAAATTTGATTTAGCCTTATGACATGCATATTCAACTTTCGTCATCCCATATTTGATCACCTTCATGCCATGCTTCCACTGCGCATTCTAATAGAAATAATGGAGGTGTTATCTCCAACTGTGGGACTGATCCTTGGAGATGTCACATCTTATCTCCAAACTCTTTCATATTCCATAAGAACTTACTTCCTTATTCCCATTCTTTGCATCTCCCTATGAAATTATGGTTCATGCTTTATCATGTATCACAGATGGATGAATACCTGGAATCCTCTTTCCAAGACCTTTCCAATGATTGCCTCCTTGTTCAATTCAGAATCTTGAGAAAAACGTTATAACTGTTTACACAATGGTGCTTTCTGGAAGGTGATCTTTGTACAACTGTTTTTATTTCACAGAGTCGAATTGGCTCTTGGATCCTCTCTTCAGGTTTACCTACCTTATTTACTTCTTTCGATGCATGTATGTTCAATCATGGACCCCACGGGATCTATCTCTAAGCCCTTCTATGTTCTAAAAAAAACGATTTCTGGGAACTATCCCTATTTCTTTGGCCCCCAATCTCATGTGACCATCGGCTGTGACCAAGCGCTAGTCTTATAGGAACTTATATGGAGCTTCGAGACCTTGGGATTCGAAACTTCGAAGGTTTCCCTTTCCACACATCACAAACATCACAAAACATTGAACTGGAGAATTCACAAAGGATGGTGGATCTACGGTCCACATTCTCTGTTTAGATCTACATTGGACAAGAACTTCGATACTCTAGGCTTCGATGGATTCCAAAGCACATCACAACAAATCTCCCAGAGTTTCTCATAGGTGAACTCGTGAAGTGGATTGGATCAACGTTCCTTGAATTCCAAGAATCCAATGACTGATATTTATTACAAAACTCCGGGCTTCGGGGTTTCCAGATTGTCCATACTCTCAATATTTCTGGAGTGCCAAGTCTTCGGATTGCTGCATCTATTGTCAAGTGTCGTTTACCGCTCAATGATTGAGATTAAATTCGGCCCTCCGGTCTTTGGGAATTCGAAGCTTCAAGGTTCTTGGACTTCAGAGGATTTCACATATTCACACCCAAAAACTCTTGAATTGAGAATCTTTGAATACTTCCACGTCACCCCTAGGACATCATCACATTACATTACTTCGACGCTACGAAACTTTAGGGATTTCTTCCTCCCATTCCATCACAAACAATTTATTCTACAGTTTCAAGTCTTTGTACCTTGGGATCTGAGGCCACCCATCCCTTGTGACCATCAGGGATCCCACTAACCATGCTCAATAAGAGTGCCACGTGGTGGAATACTAGAAGTGTACACGTGGCCCAATATGATGGGTGACACATGTCACATTCTAACTGGTGTTTGTATATTCCAAAGGTTCTTAACTCACTGACAAGTGGCACACATACCATGTGTCCACATCATCACTCGTGATGTCACCAGGCCACGTCACTTTGGAACTTCGGGCTTCGAAATATTTTACACTTGCACACTCTAATTCTCTCGAACGTCGAACTCCCAAACTTATTTACCTTCTGGGGTCCACATGGTACAAATTTCAACAATTAAGGTGGTGGCACATGGCATGTGTAGGAAAGTTCCACATCACCACTGGCGATGCCATCATGCCACACCACTTTTGTTCTTCAGCTTCAGGAATTCAGGCTTCGAGATTTTTTACACCAGCACACTCCAATTCTCCCGAAAGTCAAACTCCTGAACAAGATGATCTTCTAACACACATCCCTTTTGATGGACGGTATGGATCAACTCCAGACTTCGGGAATTCAGAAGTTTTCTCCTTAGCATACTTTGTTTCTCCCTAACGCCAAACTCACAAATACATTGATCTGCTGACACGTTCCCCTTTTTGATGAACAGTCTAGATTAACTTCGGACTTTGGGATTTTTCAAACTAGCATACATTGTTTCTCCCAAATTCCAAACTCTCGAACTGTTGTGAGATATATGGCTCACAATCACTTCCGCACAGATATCAAGGCTGAGATCTTCTTTTCACCGTTGTGCCTTACCTCTTTCTCTTGGATTGATCTAACAGTTTTGATCTGTCTCGATCTAATCTAATGGTCAAGCACTTATCCTCGGATGTATGGTGTAGATCCACTCCGGAACTTTGTAACTTCGGGCTTCGACCTCTCTATCACACATAAAATTCACCAAAGTCACGAAGTCTGAAGCACTTAAGGGTTAACTTTCTTGCACCTTTTCTAAATATGATGACTATGAAGGGTCTTCCTTCTCTCGAATAGATCCTACGACCCAAATTCAAATCTTGCAGGTCCAAACCCACGATTACTGCGGTCTCTTTTCTATGTTGTATTTCTTGAACTGCTATAACTCATGAGCTTCCAAAAATGGCCAAGGTGTTATCTTGGTACTTTGGGACGCTTTGAAATTCAAATTTTGTCCCTCTTGACAACAATTTTCTCTGCGATTTTGATTCCATAACCACTTATATGACCCAATTCAGGATCAATGTAAAAAACTGGGCTCTAAACTTCAATTTTGTCCATTTCGACAATAATTCCTTTCCGAAACCTTTTCTTCAACTTCCACTTTCCTGGCCCATCCAGGATCAGTGTTGAAACCATGGCTCTAATACCAATTTTCAATGTCCCCAACCACCAACAGGTCAGGAAACATCACTCCATAAACATACTTTTCTCTTTGATACAAATTTGTAATGTCCCCGACCATCAAACCTTTGTCGAGTAACACTGCCTAATCAACTATATATTTTCTACATCCCCGACCATAGACCAATAGGTCGGATCATGCCACCAAAAGAAACTTTCATGCTTTGATACCATTCTATGATAGCCCCAACCTTAATCTACTGGGCTATGCCACACAAAGATACTTGTGGAAACATCATACACATCCATATAAACATAGAAATGACAATTACCATCTACCTATATATAAACATATACAGACGACATATTCTAATAATACATAGATTAATGCGGAAATAACAGTAAGCCTACACATACAACATATACAATATATCCAAGCATTACTCATCAATTATATAACATGTATAATTACACAACATGTAAATGAACATAGAAGTGGCACTTATCTTTTAATAGAAGACCACCAATTGTGTGTAGAATTTCCATGAACCTCCCATCTATAGACCACATTGCTGATCACTCTCAGCAGTGGGTGACCCCCAAGCTGGGACTAAACTCCATCAAGAAATGGATTCCTAGGCTAGGCAAGGTTGACAGGGAAATCACACAGTTCAACAGGAAGGAATTCCTCCAAGGAGCCACTTACGCCCACATCTCACAAACTCTCATTTCCCACATGCCTATTCCACCCTAGGAGTATACACCTTCACTGTCACACAGTCCATCGACTATTACACGTCCCTTTCTAAAGCTTCAGCAATAGGATGGATCGGGAATTCTTAGAGTTTTGTAGCTGCTAATGGACTTCCTCCTAAAGAGCTCTCCTGAAAGGGAAATAATCAACAAATCTTGGGAAAGTTATCATAAAATTATCTTGGAGAGTCCAATCTTGGTATAACCTATGGGGTTGTAAAGAAGACACATCATGATACCTCACGCTAAAATATTATACTTAGAAGGTCTGCAATTGCATAGATAAAACAGAAGAAAGGTCGGTTAGCAGAACAATCTCCAAATCAGGGTTTTAAAAGGTGCGTTTTGTTTTTTGGAAATTTGCATATATTTTGACTAGAAGATCCAATTGGGGTGATTAAAAATGTGGAATAAAGTGGGATAAAAGGAGTATCACATAAATTTGGGAGAATTTTAGGGATTTTTAGGTACATACATATTCAAATGTCTCTAAACATAGGAGTTGTCGTTACTTGTCAGCGCTACAACCCTAGGACAATGTGTTTCTTCCACATGCCTAGAGTCTATCATAAGGCCCCTTTCAAATGGTTGCACATTAGACAATACCACTATAGATTTGAGCTCCCACATACCTGGCATGTATCGGGAGACCCCCTAGAATCCTGAGACCAACCGAGTAAACCAGTTGGCTTTATTGCTGCTATAGTACACCGAGAACAACACTCAGGGATATCACTCTCTAGTACCTAGGTAGTCGGATATTACATATAAGGGCATGGTCAATCCTCCTTAGTTAGTGCCCTAAGATATTGGGTCGAGTACTATTATTGGACCCCACACATATTTCAGAGAGCTATATCACTTGACACTCCCTTGTCTATGAGGACTTCTGCCTAAGACAATTAGGAATTCCTACCTCGCAGTGATACTTGGCTAACATGCCACCAAAAAAGGGAAATTCTACAAAAAATAATCCCTCAGACAGTCCTACTTGGACTCTTGATGAAGATGAAGAAATGCACAAGGACATAGATGATTTACAAAAGAAGAAAGTAACAAAAGATGAACTAAAAAGGATTATGGATTCAATTGAAGCTAATATGGAAGCGATGATGGATACTAATATGGATGGCTAAAAAGGGGAGATCATGGAAGGGTTGAAAAAGTTACTAATAGAGATGCCACCTGAAAGTGACAATGTATCCCATGAAATTCATGATGAGGACACAAGGAAGATGAATCAAGACTAGAGAAACTCCAACTTTAGGTTGAGGACCAACCACTTTCCTAATATTGATATGAGGAAGTTTGATGGAAAAGATCCAATCACGTGGATACTCCATATGGAGTAGTTATTTGATCTACATGATGTACCACACTAAAAAAAGGTATGAATTGCATCCTTAAATGTAGAACCTAATCAGTTTGTGTGGTATCGATGGCTTTGTTCTTGCAAATCACTTTTCACTTGGACAATTTTCATGGAATAAATGATAGCACACTATGAGGATAAAAGGAGAAATACCTTCTTCAGCCAATTGATAAATCTCAAGCAAAAGGGTTCAGTTGTGGATCACATTGACAAATTCCAAAGATTGAATATAAAGGTAACATATATTCCAGATGAGCACCTGATTAATGTCTTCATAGGAACTTTAAAGGATAACATTCAACACGAGGTTCACCTCTGGGAACCCAAATCATTTGAGAATGTGTTCATGGTGGCGAGAAATGTTGAAAGTAAAAATCTGGCTATGGCTACTAGAAGGACCACCCATAACATCTATTGAGAGAATAATGTTCCTTCTTCTAAACCACCTTAACCTACAAGGTTGACACCTGAAAAATTGGAGGAAATATAAGAAAAATGTTTACGCTTTAATTGTGATAGCAAGTATAGTAAGGGACATAAGTGTGGTGAGAAGAAATTATTCTACATAATTATGAAGATGAAGAAGAACAAGAACAAGAACAAGAAAAATAACCCTCTCAATATGAAGATGTAGAAGAGATTTCTTCTTAAGAGTTGACTCCCACCATATCATGTCATGCATTGGCTAGAATCAACACTCCTCAAACCCTCAAGATCTAAAGATATATCAAAAAGAAAAAGGTAATAGTGCTTATTGATTCTAGTGTTCCTCCTAACATCAGTCCTTACAGATACCCTTATGCTTAGAAGAGTGAAATTTAGTGTATGGTTGAAGAAACGATAAAGGTTGACATTATTAGACCTAGCCAAAGTTCTTACTCTACACCAGTGGTAATGGTACTCAATAAAGAGGGATCATGGTGTATGTGTCCAAATTATAGAGAGCTCAACAAGATCACCATTAAAGATAAGTTTCACATTCCCATCATTGATGAATTATTAGATGAACTACATGGATAAATCTACTTCACACAGTTGGATCTCTATTCAAGGTATCATCAGATTAGAATGAAGGTTGAATATATCCCAAAAACAACATTTAAAACTCATGAAGGCCATTATGAATTTTTGGTTATTCCTTTTGGCCTTACGAATGCACCTTCCATGTTCAAAGGGTTGATGAATTAAATTGTCAAGCCCTTCAAAAATTTGTGTTAGTATTTTTTGATGATATACTAATCTATAGCTAGTCTTTGGAAGATCATGTTAAACATGTTGACAAGGTGCTACAGCTACTAAAGGAGAAACAACTATATGAATAATTGTCCAAATGTTTCTTTGGGGTGGAGGAGGTAGGGTCATATTGTATCTCATGAAGGTTTCAAGGTAGACCATAATAATATTAAAGCCATGATGGACTGGATGATTCCAAAAACATTGAAAAATCTTAGAGGAGTTTTGGGTTTGACAGGTTACTACCGCAAGTTTGTTTAGAACTATGGAAGAATATCAACAACTTTAACTACATTAACTAATAAGGATGCATTTCATGGAATCTGGAGGCAACTCAAGATTTTGAACAACTTAAACACGAAATGTGTAAAGCTCCTATATTGACCACACCACACTTCAAAAAAACCTTTATTGTGGAATGTGATGCCTCAAAAAATGGCATTGGTGTTGCTCTAATGCAAGAAGGAAGGCCCCTGGCTTTTGAAATTCTACCACTTAAGGGAAAAGACTTACACAAACCAATTGATAAGAAGGAAATTATGGCAATACTACATGCATTGAAGCAATGGCATACTTACCTAATAGGTAGGCACTTCAAGGTAAAAAAAAATTAGGACAATATTAAATACTTCTTGGAACAAATACTATCTTCAAAAGAGAAATAAAAATGGGTGACCAAGATGTTGGGTTATGACTTTGAAATCATCTAAAAAAAGGGAAGAAAAAATGTTGTGGAAAATGCACTCTAAAGAAAGGATGAAGATGTTGAGTAAATTCTTTGTGCTATTTCTATCATCCAACCTGATTGGATAACATAAGCAAGGAATGAATGAAATAATGAAGAAGAAGTGTGGACTCTCATTCAAAGGTTGCAACAGGGTTCCACTACATCCGATGCATTTACATGGAAAAATGATTCACTATGGTACAAATATCACTTATATTTATGTAAGAACTCCCAAATCAAACTAAAGGTACTTTTGGAATTGCACACCTCTTTAGTAGGAGGGCACTCWGGATTTTTGAAAACCTATCACATGGTCAAGAGGGAATATTTTTGGGATGGCCTTAAAAATGATGTTCAAAKGTTTTTGGYAGAATATTTGTTTTTCCAACAAAATAAGYTGRAAACAATTAAGACCCCAAGTCTTTTACAACCATTAGCCATTCCAAGTCARYRTTGGGAGGAGGTTTCCATGGATTTCATCACAGGTTTACCRAAGTCTYAAGGAAAGAGTGTCATCRTTGTGATTGTTGATAGACTTAACAAGTATGCACACTTYTTTTCACTCTCTCATCCTTTCAAAKCTAGTACARTTGCTACTCCATTCATGGAGATAGTTCAAAATCTACATGGAAKCCCAAAKATTATTGTAAGTKACAAAGATCCCATCTTCACTRGACATTTTTGGACAAAATTATTTTCTTTTTTGGGTAGTCAATTGGCTCATAGYTCATCTTATCATCCTCAATCTRATGGACAAACTGAGATAGTGAAAAYWWTTMTRGARGGATACCTTCATTGCTTTGTCTTTGATAAACAAACACAATGGTTCAAGTGGTTACCCTTGGCATAATGGTGGTATAACACTTCCTTTCATRCTGCAACAAAAATGACWTCATTTATGGTGATTTATGGATATCACCCAYTGTCCATCACTTCTTCTCTAAAAGAAAAATATGAGGTTCAAGAAGTGGAATATCACATCAAGCATCAACAACAAGTTCTCCAACTCTTAAAGGACAACATGACCATGGCACATAATCACATGAAACAACAAGCATATTAGCATCGCAGTGAAATAATTTTTGAAGTAGGGGATGGGGTATTTTTAAGACTACAACCATACAAACAGACATCCCTCAAGAAATCTAAGAAGGATAATAAATTATCACTGAAGTACTATGGCCCTTATAAGGTGTTGCAAAATATTGGTACCGTGACATACAAATTAGAGTTTCATGCATCTTCGCGAGTACATCCAGTTTTCCATGTTTCATGCTTAAAGAAGCTTATAAGTGACAAGATCACAATTCAAACTATATTTCCAAAACTTGATGAGGACGGAAAAATCATATTGGATCCTGAAGCTATCATTGACATAAGAATTTTCCAGTTGAGGAATAGATCAATTTCAGAGTATCTCATTAAGTGGAAGAAACTACCTGCTGAAGATTCCACATGGGAAGATGAGTCTTTTATACAGAAGCATCCATAACTACTCAAGTGTTGACGACAAAACTTGTTGGAAGGGGAGGGACATGTTAATCCCTAAATCATGGCACATTACCCATTAATTGGGGAATATTACATTATTATTTTTATTTTATTTATGTTGGCTTGGGTCCATTAGTTGTAATTGTACCTCCTAGTCTCCTATATATACCAAGGAGACCTTTTCATTTAGAATCATCTTGTATTTGTGAATTTATGTCATGTATAAGGAGGTTTCCCCCTCAAAGAGGCTTATTATGTGAATTTATCATTTTCAAGGTGTGGAGTACTTATTCAGAGGTTCTTACGCTATTTTGATATTTGGTTCTTAACATATAAGAATACAAGGAAGGGTCAAAGTGTTTCCAATTATCTTTAACCATATGTATGAAATCCTCCTCCTATATCCACCCCATATTAAACTTAAAAGGAGTACATGTTCTATGGTCATCATTTTCAATATCAAGAAAGATAGGGAAATGATTTTAGCAACTTCTTGAGCATATCAAGGACTTGTATCTAGGAACCTTTTGTGATACCATATTATGAACCAAAAATATATGCAATATTTTGTAAACCCCATCTCTTCCAAATCTATTATTGTTACAAGTAGGTCTAATTTTAAGAGTTTCCACATATACTAATTCACCATCTTCAAATCTATTAACAAAAAACTTAGCAAGACAATCCACACTTGCACTATCCCCCTAAACATCTATTTTATTCAAGGTAAAGTTGATATCTCTCCCCATGATAAGATTATTTTACTTCAAACATTAAATATTGAGAAACATATCCCAAAAGTGTTGTTTCTCCTCATAAGACCCATAAACATTAAGAAGTGTGAAGGATAATCCCAAGATTTCTCTAAAGATCTCTGTACACAAACCTGAGGAGATATAAATTTGTTTTTATTAAGGAAATGGTGTGGTTCCTCCAGTAATTAGCCCCACATATAGACCTTTTGAATCAACTACAAGAGATTCCCAATTCCCAAAAACCTTACTCAACTCAATTATCAAAATATCTCCCTTCCCCATATATTCTTGGATCGAAATAATATCATACTGATTTAGCTCCACTAGCCTTTTCAGGTCCAACTTGTTGGCTTGTCCCATCAACCCTCAAATATTTATTAAGAGAATATTCAAGGAGGAATAGGATAGGGGGCATGGGCTACTATAAGGGCCCCAATTATGAGCTTTGATGGCCTAGTTTAATCTCCTTAATGGAATTTTCTTGAGCCTATTTTGGGGAATATTTCCTTCCCACTTAAGTAGGGCCCAAATATTTCAGAGATTCATATCCCAATCCTATAGAATGGGGAGGATCTAGGGATGAGAACCCATTTTTGGGGATGAAATTGGTAATTTTCACCAGCCCTAGACTAACAGGAATATGTGTCTTCCATAGGTCACTCTGAATGAACAAGGAAAGAGGGGTCATAATCCTTTGAAATATCTGCAAATTCTAGCGGGAAGATTGAGGAAATAGTTTTTTCTTGTGAATCAAGATGTACCGAGGAATATTTGTTCTTCTCATTATTCTTCCAATCAGATCTTGACAGACCACCAAAAATCCTAGAATTTTGCCCCGCACCTTCCTTGATTTTAGAGTTAAACAAAAAGTAAAAACTATAATTTAACTTACAAGACTACATATTTTAGATTAAAAGGGTGGAATATCTCATGTCCATGTCTAGCATCCTTCAAATTAATCTAACCAATTGTGGATGGGGTGTATGCACCAACTGCTGAAAACACCTTCCCACTACTCCAAGGCTAGAAAAAGCATGGACTCAAACCTTCAATATGAGGAATTGAGAGGTTATGGTCTTCCACCTAACGTGTTCCCATCTTCTAATCCAGAATAGTTCTGGAATCAACTACAAGCTTTCCCAAAATCAAAGTGGGATCCAATAAATAAGGATCCCCCGAATTAATTACAGTTCAACCTTCTTCCTCGAAACTTTCTTAATATATTGCTTATCAAAATCTTTAAACACATGACCATGTTCATGACACTGGGTGCAACATAAGGGAATATTAAGATAGTCTAATATATAGGTGTGTCACTTCCTTTCCCAGACCAAATATATATATTCAAAGAGAAATTTACTAAAATTAATCTCCACCATAACCAAAACTACATAACAAGGCACACTCGTAAAAAAACTATCATCGACAATAATAATTTTACCCAACAAATATCCAATAGCTCTAACTACTTTCTTAGACCAAAACTCCATCGATAAGTTTGGTAATTTCAACCAAACTAGAGTGATTCTAATGAATTCATCCTTAGGATTGAACAATGGAGTCCAGACCTTCAAGGATAGTAAGGATCTATCTAGGAACTAGGACCCCTTTAAACTACATTAGCATCCTCCACAAAATGAAAAATAAATACTAACCATCCCCTTGACAAAATATGAAAGGTAGGCCCATATCGCAGGGTAGGATACCAAAACTCATTTACCTATCTCTTGATCTATTCCATTCCAACCCTCCTTCCAAGGAATCTACCAACACTCATTCCAAGGAATCTACCAACAAGATTCTTCCTTGAAAAATCTAAGATCTATCCATGCAAAGGTCCTCTCCAACCATTAGTGGGACTCCACCACCTCTACTTCTCACAACCTTCCGATTTTTCTTAACTGGGCCTAAGACAGAGATTATTTGGAGTCCCACTTGATGGAGACTCGGTCAATTTTCTCCATGATAAAAATTGCACCACTCGACTCAGTTACAGAGTACAAGACCCTAGGAACAGAATCATAGAATTCTAGTGGCCAAGCCTCTACACTAGATCTGTAACCTTCCACCTTCTCCTATTTTGACGAAACCAAGGGCATATGGGTACCATCAATTAAATTAACTTTGTACCACTTTAGAAACCCAACATCCCTTGTGAAGTACTAACAAGATCCATCCTCTGTAAAAACACCTTGAAATGTCAACATTCCTCATCAACCACATTTTTGAAATATTTTGGATGCCACTTCATCCTCCAAAGGATGTTTAATCCTATGAATAAGAGAGGAGTTACTTGGTGACCATAAAAAAATAAATTTTTAGAGAGTGATTACACCTAATAGTCAACTAGTTGATGGAAGGCATCATCCATTCTCCAATCTCTTGATCCACACATAAACCCAAACCACAAATACCTAACTCCAAAACCTGAATCCACCATCCATATCCCTCATGTCGTTAATTGAAACAAAGTAATGTAATGACGAGGAAATTTAGACTTCAAGTCACACAACTTGTTGGAAGTAGTGTTCATTTGATTTTTCACTCCATTATGCTTATGGAATGGATTGGTTTCATAGTGATAACACTGCAGATGGGGAGGGGACAACATAAGGGATTAATTTAGAAAGACCAATTACATGATTTGGGTCACCTTATTGAGGTTAGTTAATAGTTACAGACCTACCTTATGATCAATTTTGGTTCTACGGAATTATTATATGCCATTAATGAATCATTGAAGTATAGAAAATGTGATTCATCCTAAAAATATTAATTACAAGAAGAAGAAAGTATGATCTAATAATGTTTGGCTAACACTGTTACATTTGGTATGAAAGTATTTCAACCAAAGTAAGGGGTTGGATTTTACTTGATGTTTTTATCAACTTTTATCAACTATTTCCATTCGATGGCATTGCATGCTATTTAAGGCCTTGCCCTTCAGAATTCTATAGTAATTTAAAGTATTTCTCAATAATTGTGATATTTTCTTTGGCCTTTGTTCTCTTTTCATTGATCTGTTATCAAGTTACATCTTAAAGAATTTAAATTTGCATCGAGCCCTTTATTAGCACATTATATGCCTCCCTCTAAGTCCACCTCAAGTTTACAAAATTATAGCCTAAATTCAGAACATACCAGGTACCCCTTGATGATTTACATGTTGTTTAAAAGGTTGAGTAAGGATATAAAGTTGTTATTTATTGCTGGCGCTGCAAACTGTTAATGTTCATGTGCTACTAACTTTCAAACCCACTGTTCTTGTGTTGTAAACCCTACTCATTGGTCAATAGTGTTATCTCATGGTCATTCTACAGTTCCCTTTTGCAAACAAGTTGTATTTCCCACTGATAATTATGCACTGCAAACTCTCTGTATTAAACCTATAACACAAATTGCACATTGCAGAATCGCACTGCGAACCCTCTATTTTGATTGACCAAAACCTTTCCAATTTTGAAATCTTTCTAAGGCCCAGGTTTTAACCAGTTGTTATATGTTCCTTCTCAAAAATGAAAAATCTTCCCAGTCCTTCATAAAGCCTAGTTCAATTGCGCTGAAGACGGGCGCTGTAAATTGGTTATTGGCGCTGTGAAATGGTTTTTGGTGTTGAAAACCCTCTATTTACCTAGATTTGTCTCTTTTTTCATGTTTTCCAGCTTCACTCAGATTTATTTTTTGTCCCTCTTATCATACCCTACTTTCAAAAGACTCAGGAGGTAGCTTAAGGATGAAAAAACTAGAATTGACAAGTTGGAAAAGGAAATTAAAAGAAGAGTTGCAGTCCTTCAGAGAGTTGTAGCAAAAAGGAATATGGACATGCTGGCCCAGGAAGCCACTAGGAGAAGAAGAGGATAAAGCATTATGTCTACAACTTTCAATCAATTTTGTTATGATATCTTATATATGCAGGCTTGTAAATCTAAGGAATATTTTGTCCTATGTTGCTATGAATATAATGTTTATGCATGTTATTTTCATTCATCATAATTTGTAGTAGGTTTATCATATATTTTCAAGGCTTCCTGCATGTTTTCGAAATCAGTTAAGTTGATTTGGCACAAAACAACACCTACAGGAAAGTTCGCATTGCCATTGTCAGGCACTGCAAACTCATTTCCTGTAGCAACTTCTTCTAAATATTTTATCATAAATCCCAATTGGTGATGTGGGTTCTTATGAAATTTGTTTTAGAGGCACACGATTAGGGAATTGACCTGTTGACCAAAAATAAGTTTGACCCATTTTGGAATTTGAAAGATAAAATTAAAACACGAGTGCACTGCAAACTGGCACTGCAAACTCATTTCATGTAGCCTCTTCTTCTAAAGATTTTATCATAAATTCCAAATGGTGATGTGGGATCTTATAAAATTATTTATGGAGGAGAATGATTATGGAATTTACCCAATGACCAAAAATAATTCTCGCCCATTTTGGCATTTGAAAGATAAAATTAAAACACTAGTGCGCTACAAACTGTCTCTGCAAACTCATACAATTATTGAATATTCACCTTGTTTGGAGGTTACCACATGTCAAGGAGGGTTCAAATGAATTATCAAACATTAGTTATATGCTAAAGGAAACCTGCACCTAAGATTTATCTCCATTAAAACCTCATGCAGTGAGTTGGAAACAGATTTATTAATGACTTCCAACAACTTCCTAAAATTTAACAGTTTGTTGGATTTTTGTCTCTTTGACTGTTGCCACCTATCTCCAAGGCCTAGAATCCAATCAAAGAGATGGGATGTGACCTCCTAAGGATTTTGAATGCTATTTTATATTTAATTAAGGAGGGATCTCTTGGAGAAGGGGTATTTCATGATCCAAGAGAGGAGAAAGATTGAGGAGCAGTTTAGCTACTTATTTGTAAGCCTGAGGGCTTGTTTGTAATCGACATTTCTTCCCTTAAAGATTCATGAGAGTTTTTTATCATATTGTATTATTTGTTTTCCCATGTATTTTTTATCTTCTTGATTGAATATATTGCAGGTTTTGAGAATCAAAGGTTGCCTTTGATTAATGGATCCCTGAGTGAGCAACAAAGGATTTGTTGTATATGGCCTATTAATCATTGTTTCTCTTCAAGAATTTTTCGATCTATTCTGCATAGATGATCTCTATTTAGTATACTTTCTTCTTTTGTTCACTTTCCTTTCTTATAATGATCACCATATAAACTCTTAACCTGATATTTAGCTTGATTTCCTTCAATCTGCGGAGTGGTTTTGACTCCATGCCCAATGGTAGATCATTGATCTACAATCATACTATTGCTCTCTTTCTTGTTCTTTCTTGTTGATCCACCCATTTAAATTTATTTATTTATTCAAACTCTTATGGGTATTAGGCTTGTTCTTAAAGGAGTCTAAGAACAACTTCTAGTGCTAATATTCTTAGCGTCGTTTCCAGGGACGAAGTTGAAGATCTTCCCTGGGAGAATGACTTTGATTAGATCCATCTTTGGATGGTGAACTGAAGCTGGACATATTTAGACTGCATCATTCACCTGGAGACTACACTCCATGAATAAAGGATCTGTTGGTGACTTCACTAATTCAGGACGACAAAGGCCATGGATGATATCTTGGCATGAAGGTTTGCACCTCTCAATTTTTCAGCAGTCCCTAGTTTTCCAAATGTAGTTCCTCCACCGTCAGAATATATGGATTACCTTCCTACTTTCAAAGAAGAAAAGGGGGAAAATCATGCTCACATCTCATTACATTTCATCAATGCATGGATCAACTAGACATACATCATGAGGATATGTTGCTGAAAATGTTCATGTACTCTTTAAAAGGTGATGCATGAGAATGGTACCTTTCTCTTCCTGCTTCCAGCATATTTTCCTTAAGAGATTTCCATGCTTCATTCAATGAGTATTGTAAAAGGTATTTTGATAAAGAAATTCTTTTTGAACACTGCTTTGAGGAATTTCATTCAGATATCCAACATATAAATTTCTCTAGTAGTGAGGATGGAAGATATTATACTAATGCGGATGTGGATAAGAAATCATTCATGCATGGAACTCTTTCTACTTTTACTTTCCAAGAAGAAGTTTTTCAAGATTTGGTTGGTCATATTATTGATGATTACATGGTTGTAGATGCATTAGATTTTTCCCCTGATGAACTTGCTGTTTTAAATATAGAGGAAGGATATCAAACAGATTATGAAGATTTTTTTTTTCTTCAGAATTAGCTATAGAACTTCATAATAATAGTCATGCATCGGATTCTAGAGAAGGAAGTAAAGGGGGTCATGTTGGACTAATGTCAGTTGTAGAAAATAAGAATGAAGGGAGCTTACAAAACCAAACATTATTACCCTTTTTCCTAGTAAATGTTGATCAACAATCTTCACAAATTGGTGAATCTTTTATTGATATTCCTTAATCAACAATAGAGTATTGATTTCTTGAATGGAAAGAACCTAGTTGATTTTTCCAAGATCTAATGGCTATTTACATGGATTTGAAATGGAGTAGAAAGTCTTATGTCTTCAACATTTTAAAGACAAAATTTAGGAGTTTTAAATATGATCTTCAAGCCTGCTTGCTCCTATATTTTTCCATTCTTATCATTTCATTTGTTCTTTAAGATGGAAGTTTAGTCCAGTTAGTTAACCAATTCCTTGCATGGCTGAGCTGAAAATTTGTATACACTTGATCACAACAGTATATTGGTTGCTAGTAGAAATGTACATAAATAAGCTTGGTGCACGAGCATTTGGTTTGTTTTCAGTTTTGGAAAAGACTCCATTCCCAATGTAATAACAGTTGGTCTTTGTAATATGTTTTAACTTGCAGAATGGTGAACAATTGTTGAAATTAGAATCATATTAAGAAGTCAGATAAGGAACTAAAACTGCAAAGGTTCTTGGAGCCTCACAGGGAGGTATCCATCCCTTGTGGAGAGACATATGTTAGCACATTGGATGCCTCCCTCTAAATCCATCTCAGGTTCAAAAAACACTAGCCTAAATTCAGAACATACCATGTACCCCTTAAAAATTTACATGTTGCTTAAAAGGTTGAGTAAGGATATAAAGTTGTTATGTATTGTTGGCGATACAAACTGTTAATGTTCATGCACTGATAAATATCAAACCCATTGTTCTGTTGTTCTAAAACCTGCTCATTGGTCAGTATTGTTATCTCAGGTTCATCCTACAGTTCCCTTTTGCAAACAAGTTGTATTTCCCTCTGATAATTTGGCATTGCGAACTGTCTGTATTAACCCTGTACCACAAATTGCGCATTGCAGACTGGCGTTGTGAACCCTCTGTTTTGATTGAACAAACCCTTGCCAATTTTGAAATCTATCTAAGGCCTAGGTTTCAACCAGTTTTTATGTGTTCCCTCTCAAGCATGCAAAAACTTGTCAGCCCTTCATAAATCCTAGTTCAATTGCATTGCATACTGGTGTTGCAAACTAGCTATTGGCGCTGCAAACCCTCTATTTACACATAGTTTTCTATTTTTTCTTGTCTGTGGCTTTAATCAGACTGGATTTCTATCCATCTTATACCCTAATTTCAAAATACTCAGGAAGCAACTTAAGGATAAAAAAAACTAGAATTGACAAGTTGAGAAAGGAAATTAAAAGGAGAGTTGCAACCCTTCAGAGAGTTGTAGAAAAAACGAATCCATACATGTTGGTAGAGGAAGCCACTAGGAGAGGAAGAGGATAAATCATTATGTCTGCAACTTTCAATCAATTTTTTTATGATATCTTATATATGCACGCTTGTAAATCTAAGGAATGTTTTGTCCTATGCTACTATGAATATAACGTTTATGCGGGTTATTTTCATTACTCAAAAGTTGTATCAGGTTTATCAGAGGTTTTCAAGGATTCTTTCATGGTTTTGGAATCAATTGAGTTGATTTGGCACAAAAAGACACCTACAAGAAATTTTGCAGCGATGCAAACTCATTTCTTGTAGCAACTTCTTCTAAAGATTTTAACATAAATCCCAAATGGTGATGTGGGTTCTTATGAAATATTTTCTAGAGGAGCATGATTATGGCATTGACTTGATGACCAAAAATAACCCTGACCCATTTTGGCATTTGAAATATAAAATTAAAACACCAGTGCACTGCAAAGTCATTTCTTGTAGCATCTTCTTCTAAAGATTTAATCATAAATCCCAAATGGTGATGTGGGTTCTTATGAATTTTTTTTTGGAGGAGAATGATTCTGGTGTTGAACAGATGACAAAAAATCAACCTGACTCATTTTTGCATTTGAAAGATAAAATTAAATCACCAGTGCGCTACAAATTGGTGCTGCAAACTCAAACAATTATTGGATATTCACCTTGTTTGGAGGTTGCCACCTGTCAAGGATAGTTCAAATGAATTCTAAGAGATAAGTTAGATGATAAAGGACACATGAACCTAATATTTATCTCCATTAAAACCTCATGCAACAAGTTGGCAACATATTTATTAATGACTTCCAACAACTTCCTAAAATTTAGCAGTTTGTTGGATTTTCATCTCTTTGATTGTTTCCACCTATATCCAAGGCCCAAAATCCAATGAAAGAGATAGGATGCAACCTCCTAATGATTTCAGATGATATTTTATATTTAATGAAGGAGGGAGCTCTTGGAGAAGGGTTATTTCATGATCCAAGAGAGGAGAAAGATTCAGGAGCGGTTTAGCTGCTTATTTGTAAGCTCGAGGGCCTGTTTGTAATCGACATTTTTGCCATTAAAGATTCATGAGATTTGTTTATCATATTGTCTTATTTTTTTCCCCATTTATTTATTATCTTCTTGATTGAATATATTTCAGGTTTTGAGGATCAAAGGTTTCCTTTGATTAATGGATCCCTGAGCATCAAAGGATATATTGTAGATGGCTTGTTAATCATTGTTTCTGTTAAAGCATTTTTCAATCTATTCTGCAGAGAGGATATATGTTTATTATAATTTCTTCTTTTGTTCATTTTCCTTTCTTCTAATTATCATAATATAAGCTCTTAACCTTATATTTATCTTGATTTCCTTCAATCTGTAGAGTGGTTTTGACTCCATGCCCGATGTTAGATCATTGATCTACAGTCAAACTGTTTTCCTCTTTCTTTTTCTTTCTTTTTGATCTACCCATTTAAATTGATTTAATTTTTTAACCCTCATGTGTATTAGGCTTGTTCTTAAAGAATACTACAAACAACTTCTAGTGCTAACACCCTCAACATTCTCATTTATGCATGCACTACTCTCTTTGATAGAAAAATGTTTTCTTTGATAGAACAATGTTTGGTGGCATTGTATTGTTCTTTTCTTTTCTTTGTTTGTTTGTGTGAATCCATTTCTAAATATGGATAATTGAGGAAGCTCTAGAGGAGGCACATGGCGGGTCTATGCTATTCATATTTGGTGGGTCTATTTTACTCATCTCTTTGCAAAATATGGAAATGGCTACTTCTTGCAGTCCTTCGACGATGTTTCTGCATACAAAATTAGTGGCCTTCCTATTTTGGAACTAATTCTTACTGGCATATGTGTTTGTTCTGGTCTCTTGGTTCAACTTAGGAGGCTCTGCATGGGTCAGAGGGCATAAGAGAGGTGACAAAGGCATACCCAAGAACTCTAAAATATTGAACATAAATGGACTCTCTCAAAGCCATGTGTTAGAGTTCATACCTGGTGTTGGCGATGGAAGTCACTCTTGGATTGCAACAGGAGCAGATCCCGACGCCCATCAGTTTATGTCACAATTTTTTTATAAAAAGGGGTGATCGAATGGAAGTTAACTCAAAACAATGTTGTTCTAACTCTGAAACTTGGCCAGGCATGCATGGGCAAGTGAGGTCTTAGATAAACTTCAAACCGTGAGTTGTAGTAAGGGTGAGTAGGGGGAAGACTTGTATAAGAGAACTGCGAAGGTCTGTTGTAAACATCAGGTTTCTAATAGGCTATAGGAGAAAACATCTAAATGCAAGATCTTCTTACATTCAAACGCAGAAAACCGAAGAATACAACAATGCAACAATAAATCCTTTATCGTAACATAATTGCAATAATTCATGTGAATCAGTCAATCATGAACTCCCTCGGTATGAAATGAAAACTAGATGGGGTAGGAAAACTGTATGTCATTAAACAAGAAATCTTACCTACAGATGCATAACCAGAGAACTAGAGTGTCTGTTAAAACTTTACAATTGGGAGCTTCGCTCTACCATCGATGCCTACAAAAATGGCGAAAACGCCTACATATACTCAAAACAACAACAACAACAAAAATGAGACACTGCACTAAAATCATTGCGTCTGCATGGATTCTGGAAGCCTGCCCATGCAGACTCAAGACGATCGTGTGCCTATGACAGACGCCATCAGATTTCAGACTGTCCTTCTGCAGCTGAGTTGACATGAATTAGTCCTTTGTCGGACCTTCCTTTTATGGTGAAGCTGATGTTCAACCACCAACAACTACCGTAATAACTGCTTTTTGGGATCGAGGATGGCCTCAGTCAATTCTGTCTTTTGTGGCAGTCTCCTAATGGTGCCACCTGGACCAGCCAAACGATCTCTCATTGGATGCTTCTTCATTGGACTGCTGTGAGGGACCCCTATGGTGGATGTGGATGAGGGTATGATGGAGGTGATGGAAAATGAATGAAAGTGGTGACATCAGATGATGAATACCATGGGGTATGGACAAGACACAGGTGGAAACAACATGGAGCACCGGGGGACAAGTGGATTGTGGAAGGTGCTGAGGTGGAGGTGACTGGGGGGGGAGACACATGGTAGAAGGTGAGAGGACGATGAGGTAGGAAGGGTCCATGTGGATGGACATGGCCGAATACGCGGGCTTGACACTTGGGAGAGCAGAGGGAACGTTTCCGAGCAACTTGGAAGGGAAAAGGTCAGGTGTCAGAAGGCAAGAAGGGGGTGAAGAGGAAAGGGATATATCATGAGGGTGAGTGGACAGACAGATGTCAGCAGATGAGGGGGTGACACGACGGGAGGCAACCCCACATTGATTAAAGGTAGAATGGTTGAGAAGGGTTGGAATCGCCTGAGCGCCATTGATCCGGGTGCTTTGATCTCGGCCACTGGGAAGGTGCACGCCCGATTACAGACCCCCCGCCCCCCCTTATTAAAGGTAGAAAGGCAAGGGGGGTCTGGAATTGCCTGTGCGT
>JZKD02S1170192.1:684104-703231 GCA_000966675.3 Picea glauca
ATCTGAAGGGTTTTTTTTTATTCCAAGCATCATTCTGAACTTTTCAAAATTTTCTCTTCCAAGCGCTTTGGTGAATATGTCCACAATTTGTTTATTTATGGAAAAATGTCTCAAGTAAATAGTCTTGGCCTCTACATGATATCGCATCAGGTGATACTTTGTGTTGATGTTCTTAGTTCTATCATGGAATATAGGATTCTTGGCCAAATTTATTGCAGAAGTATTGTCAACTAGAAGAGGAGTAGAATTCACTTATTTCTCCTACAAATATTTAAGTATTTTATTGAGTCACTTTTATAGAAATATTTGCCTCACCCCATGCAACTTGCTCACAAGGCCTTTTCCATTTACCTACGCAGACTTGAAGTCCCCTTTTGCAGTTTCCATAGAAAAAATTGTATTTTTCCACATATACTTTCCCTAACATCTATACAACATGCGTATATGAAAGTTGCACCATTATAGCCTGTGTACATCGGGTTTTGTACCAAAAATAAAAAAATGGTGTCGGGTTTCCATGTCACGTCATGGGATCCACAATCCTTGACCTTCCATATATTGGAAACGCTCCGAATTGGACCTTCAGTTCCATTTGAAGGCTATAAATGGGCCATATCCAAGCTATGGAGAAGAGGAGAAGAATTCAACTTTGAGACCAAAGTTACTCTAGAGAAATTATTCACTTCATATTGAGTCTGCATCCCTTTTTCCTTTTAAGTATGAACACATTGTTCAGCCCCCAATCTCTTCTCTATTTGATGGAGAACCTCATTGTCTCTCTTATATGAGCTTGCCTTTGGTGGAGGATTGAAGTGGTGGAGGCCCAGCTGGAAGGGACTTAGTTTCTTGGTTCGGAACGTGCTGACATAGAAGTTTTTCATTCATACACTTTTGTTTATTACATTTCAATAGAAATACTCTTTTCTTGTCCAACTAATGTCTTGCAAATATTTGAATTGTTATTCCATGGGCATATTTATTAAGAATATTGATGGATTATGTTATTATGTGTGCTAACTTTATATATTATCACCATATTCTTGTGTATCTTGGTTTTTGAGGACAATTTGTAGGTGTATTTCTTTGAGTCAAGTGCTCAATGGTGGACTTCATCGAACACCTGGACGAGGTAGGCTCTTTATCTTGTCTTGTTAGCATATTTGTTTATATAACATACTTGAGATTAGAGTTGATTTATGCAGTCATTTCTGTCTGTTGTGGTTTACCCCATGCCATAGAGTGATTTTCCTCGTAACAACCACACAATCTCTTTCGTTGGTTATGTGTCTGCCATATATTATGCCTCTATTGTGGAATCTGCTAGAATTGATTGTTTGCATGATCTCCAAGAGAAAACTATTGATCCAAGACTCATGAGATAGCCTAAAGTTGGAACTCCATTTTCCTTATCCCCAACAAAGTCTTAATCAGAATATTTGATCAGGTTGAATTCATTCACCTTAGAGTACCTAACTCCAAAATCTTGAGTTCCCTTCAAGTATTTTAGAACTGCTTTTGCAGTAGACCAATGTCCTTCATAAGGTTTTTTCATGAACTTGGAAAAAATTTCGACAACAAATGAAGCATTTGGTCTAGTGATGGTAAGGTAAATAAGACTGCCCACAAGTTGTTTGTACTTGGTTGCATCCTAAAATTCATTCCCTTCCTTTTATGTGAGCTTCAAATTCTGTTCAATTGGAGTGGAAACATGATTACACTGAGTCATGTTGAGCTTTTCCAACAATTCACCAACATATTTATTTTACGAGATGAATATGTAAATTGGATTTTGATTCACTTCAATGCCCAAATAGTAGTGAAGATGTCCCAAATATTTCATATCAAATCCTTTATTCAACTCTTTCTTTATGGATACAATATAGCTTTCATTGTTCCTTGTTATCAACATATCATCTATATATGCTACAAGATATACAACAATTTTTGCAACTTTCTTGACAAACAAAGTTGCACCATCTAGATTATAGTGCTTGAAATTCAATTTCAGAATTTGCTCAATTAGCTTTTCATACCAAGCTCACGATGCTTGTTTCAGGCCATATTAGGATTTGATGATCCTGCATACCTTTTTTTCTTATCCCTTCACAAAAAAATATTATGGGTATGACATGAAAACATTCTCTCTCAAGCCTCCATTCAAGAAAGAAACTTTTACATCCATTTGATGAATTTTCCATCCATTTTGTGTTGCCATGGAAAATAGAGTATCGATGGTAGCACATTTTGTTGTGGGGGGGAAAAGTCTCCTCATAATCAATACCTTCTTTCTATGAAAATACTTTTGGCACAAGTCTTTCTTTGTATTTTTTGCGTGAGTCATTTGATTTTCACTTATTCTTGAATACCCACTTGCAGTTGATTGGTTTAGTTATGAATGGAGGATCCATCAACTTCCCCTTCCCATTCTCGATCAGAGAATCATATTCCTTCTACATGGCTTCTTTCCACTCATCATGAGAAGTGTATTCTTCAAAGGAAGTTGGTTCACAGTTAGTAGAAACTAAATTCAATAATAGTCATATGAAACATCCATGTCATATAC
The DNA here is from genome assembly GCA_000966675.3 of Picea glauca. Lineage (NCBI taxonomy): Eukaryota > Viridiplantae > Streptophyta > Pinopsida > Pinales > Pinaceae > Picea > Picea glauca. Next base: position 686,668 of record JZKD02S1170192.1, read on the forward strand.
ATCACCTCCATATTGTCTTGAGGAACTTCTGGTTCCTCTCTTTCCGACCTCATTAGAATGAAACCTTTCAAGTTTTTTTATGAGCCATTTTGGTGGACCTTTCTGAGATGGTCTAGGTTGCTCAGTTGTCCGAGATGGTGGTGAATTCTCATCAAGGCTCAAATTTTGGGTCATGTCAATCACATAATCCAAATGAACTTCAAGTTCTAATGAAGTGGATGGAACTTCTTCATGAGGCGAAGATGATTCTTCAAAAGAAAAGGAAGATTCCATAGATTGAACCAACCTAGGGATCCCCCCATCAAGATGTGGAATCTCATTATCAAATTCATGATCTCTTTACAAAACCAAAATTTTCCAAATGATTAAGCTGCCTCTCAATAGTTTTGTCATTCTTGGAGATTCAAGAAATATTACATCTCTGGAAAGGATGAATTTATTGTTTTTCTCATGGTAAAAATGATACCCCTTAGTGGTATTTGAGTACCCTAAGAAGATTCACTTCTAACTCGTTTCTTCAAGCTTGATTATTTTATCCTTAGGAATCAAGGTATAGAAGGTGGAACCAAAGACCCTAAGATGCCTCATTGAAGAAATACAACCATACCACATTTCATAAGGAGTCTTGTTTTCAAGAGCATGAGATGGACACATGTTTTTCACATAAGTTGCACATAGAACAACATTATCCCAAAACATCAATTTTACATTCTTGAAAAACATCATGGATTGAACCATATTTAGGAGAGTCATGTTCATTTTTTTTAGCTACACCATTATGTTGAGGATCGTATGGAAATACAGTTTGATGCTTGATCCCATGTTGGTGACAGTAGCTTTCAAGTTACACACACACACACACACACACACACACACACANTATATATATATATATATATATACATGGAGATTTTTAAAAGTTCCAAAAGCTTGTGATCATGGAGATTTTTCTTTTGACGAGTACACCAAAAACATCTTGGTGTAATCATGAATAAAATTCATGATATATATATTTCCATTTTCATAAGGAACAATCATAGGGACACATAAATAAGAATGAATCGTTTCAATTTTTCTACATTCTCTGGAAGTAGAATCATGAAATGGTTGTTTTCTATGCATTCCAAGGATACAAACATCACATTGCTTTAATTTCCTAGGAATTGTTGGCAAACTAGAAACACAATTCCTTTTAAACAAAAGGAGACTATCATAATTAATATGACCAAATATAGCATGCCACAAGAGACTAGATGGCATTATACCTTCACCGTGATGAGAGAGGTATACACAATTTTGTGCATTGATAGATGTCCCTTTCAACTTCAACAGTCTTCCATCTTCCATTCTTCTCATGAAAACCATCTTGTCAGAATCCTTTACTATTTCAACTTTTCCATCGAAGATATGAACAAAGTGGCCTTGTTGTCGAATGTTCACAAGGGACCACAAGTTCCTTCGTATCTTAGGAAGATAGAGCACATTATGCAGAAAAAAATATAGGAATCTAGGCAACTTAAGCCTGATGGGGCCCATTCCCGAAGGTTTGAGACTTGATTTATCTGCAAAATACACTATGTCATATACATTATCATTGAATTATTTGAAGAAGTCTCTTGGGAATTTCATGTGGGCGGTTTCACCTGTGTAAAGAAGCTATGCATTTCTCCAAGAAGAAAATGAAGTGTTAAAGAAATTTTTTTTTACTCCTATATTTCAATGGGAAACAATGTAATGATTAGGTGCTTTACCTTTCACTTGATCTAAATTTTTACTTTTGTTTGATATTCGATTCAATTTTTCTCTTTGATATTCTAAATAATATGATTTTCTCTTTCTCCTAGCCTACTCGGCCTCAAATCCATGCTCGTTCTTCTATGTTTTATGCAAGGATATAGGATTTTCAACCACAGTATTCAAGTTCATATTTATCCTCAAATTTTGCATTTCTCCATGCAGGACCAAAATTTTCTAGTCATTCTCTTCCTTTTGGGATGCCAATTCACCTTGCAAGGATTGGGTTTTCCTTTTTTTCTCTCCTAATTGATCTTGTAGGGTTTACATTATTTGTCATTACTCTTCTATCATTCGTTCAGACACCAATACTCTTTTCTCCACTTAAGAGGAGTGACAATATTTTCCACATGTGTGACAAATGGAATCATTTGAACATTGAAACATTGACTTGCAACATGACCAGGTTATCTGCAATTCCAACACAATGACGTCATAGTGAATTCCACAAAAATACACTCAAGAAGTCCATAATTTGTGCACACTGAAACGTTTAGACAATCATGAGTAAAAGGCCCAGGCTTCTTGAAATTATTAAAAGCATCATTAAACTCATATACCAAGGGACAACTCATTCTCATGAAGTGTTTGATGGAGTGGCATTGGTTCTAGCTGGTGGAGGCTTCCCCATGGGAAACCCAGTCACATTCTTGGAAAATAAATGCATCATCAGTCACCCATTGAATCATAACTAGCTCATCCTAGCAGTTATCGCAGAGATGAGATCCATCGAGAGGATCCTTGATGAGCACTATTGATGCAGGAGCATCGCCCACATCAAGCGAGCCAACGTGGAAGCGAAGGACGGCTGGACAAGCCAACAAAATTTTTTGAATTTCCCTTGAAGTTGATGCGCGAACATAAATGTGGCAATTTCATGAAGCACACTTGTATAATGTAAATGGACCTTGAGCGAATTGCTCTTGTCCTTAGTAGGTAGAAGGAATTTAAAGTAGTTAATGCAGGTAGGTAGAGTTTAATTCTAGATTAGATAGTTTTAGAGCGCAAGAGGGAAACGGGATGTAGACACCCTCATTGTGCATTGTATTATTATCAAGGAAGAGCAAGAGCATGCAAAGAGTTGTGTAAGAAAACCCATGTACAGATATTTGGATTAATAGAAGAATTGATTCAATTTTATGGTTTTGTGTCTGTTCTCTGTGTATTGATGTTATGCTCATGAATGTTTGCTTCCTGTTATACATTTTCTTTATATGCTGTGTATATGATTTCATGTTTTGAGTTGAAGTTTGAAAGGAAGAAGGAATGAGTTTCAATTGTTTCTCTATCTGATCACAAGTTCCTGCAAGGAGTGCAGTTGAAGTGTCCGCAAGGAGTGCATCGACAAGAATTCAGGGTTGCGTCTCTGAAGCTCAGATAGTTTTACTTTTGTTCTCATTTCCCAAAGTGAAGTTGGGCACAGGAGCCGTGCAAGGAGTGCGTATGCTGAGTGAAGTCTCAGGGTTGTGGACCTGAGTGAAATATCAAAGGACTGTTGCTACAGGTGTGCGCAGAGTCGAGGGACTTCAACACTTAGACATGGTTGAAGGTTTGCCGCGAGGAGTGCATGTAGGAGTTTTTTATTTCTGAGAACTTGAAGCTGTGGAAAATCTCAGGAGGTATAGAACCTTCGAGTAATCGCCAAGAGAAGCACAGGGAGCTTGTGCCATGAATTGTTTAAACAGGCATTGCAAGTTTTCATGCAAGTGGATGAGTTTCATGGAGGAATACATAGTCAATTCACAGATTTCATTAGGAAGGACAGACGGTCGGAATTCTTCGAGGAGAATTCGCAAAATACCGTGAGCCGTCAGATCTCACAGAGGAGCCGGGGAGATACGGTGGAGTATTCCCAACAGGTTCAAAGCTCAGGAGGGGCAGAACCGTAGATCCGAGTCACAAGGACCGTCGAATTTATGCGTAGAATCGTGTATCGGGGTTTCGTGGGTTGAAGTCCCGTAACCATTGCAACGAGAATCGCGAAATCATGAAACACGATATCCCGACAGCCAAAGGAACAATGTGGGGCCACAGGAATTGGCAAGTGGACAGGTGGCACACCATATCGGGGTTTCACGGTGAGAATTCCTGAAACATTCGCATCAGGATTTGCGATATTGCGAACTCCGAAATGTCGATGGAGTAAAGGTACCATTGAAAGGTTAACTCATGAGCGCATCGGATTTTTGGCATATCGGGACTCAGGAGTCGAAGAACCAAGTTGCTCAACATCGCGAGTGTCGAGATCGCGATAGGGAAAATACCGATAGGAGAGGGAAAGGGTCAGCGTTGACTTGTATCGGGTTTCGGGGGTTCGAGAACCGAATGCTAGACCTTTGGATTCATGAGGTTGCGAATTCTAATCTCCCGATTTGTAAAAAAAGGGGATCCCACAAGGATTACTGTGGGTGCAGATTTCCCAATAGGGAAATAGAAGAACGTTAAAATTCTTCGGGCCATGTGAAAGGAGAAGATCCTGTGAGCAGACGTGCTTGCGAGTGCGAGCTGCAACAAGTGGTATCGGAGCATTGATTCTTTCTTGTATATTTCAGGCAAGGGAAGTTGGAGGCTAAGGAGCACTCTGATACATATCAAGTGGTATCAGAGCACAAAAAGATTCTTTGCTTTCTGTAGTAGAGAAAGACAATTCACCATGCTGCCAGGGAGAGATAGACAATCACCCGATCCAGATGATAGGGAGATGTTGAGAAGGAGAGGCAGGCAGATGACAGATCCAGTTATGGAAAGACAAATACGTGATCTACGAGCTAGACTCGAAGACATGGAGACAGTGCAAAGGCATACACCTAGTGCTGGGGATCTTAGTGATTCTGAAAGAGAAATAGAGGTTGAACATGAAGAAGAAGTTGCAGCTGAAGATGCATCAAAAGAGTGTTTGATCAGAGCTATTTCTAGGATGGGTGCAAGAGAAAATATGGACATTCCAGTTTACGAGGGAAATCTGAATGCAGAGGAGCTTCTAGATTGGATTAGAGCTCTATACACATATTTCGACTATGAAGACATCGAAGAAGACAAGAAAGTCAAGCATGCTGTCACGAGATTGAAGGGACATGCATCATTGTGGTGGGATGAACTACAAGCTGATAGACACCGCAAGGGAAAGTAGAAGATCAAAAGCTGGGATCGGATGATCGCGAAGATGAAGGCGAAATTCATCCCAGAGACTATCAAATTACTCTGTTCAGGAGGATGCAGAACCTGAGACAGAAGGTGATGATAGTAAAGGAATATACTGAGGAATTCTATAGACTGAACATCAGAGTAGGTCATTGGGAGAGCGATGATGAGAAAGTTTCCAGATACATGAATGGCCTGAGATATGATATCCAGGATGAGATGAGCATGGTAACCATCCAGACGGTGGAAGATGCTTATCATATGGCTCTGAAAGCAGAAGAGAAGTTGAGCCGAAAGCAAGGTCAGAGAGGCCGAGGCAGAAGTCAGCCCAGAGGAAAATCAGTTGCCCATGATAAGTATCAGAAGCCCAAGGAAGATTGGAAGAAGCCTCGGACTTGAACTGAGAGAGGTGGAACCTCACAGCATGGGCAATATGCAGAACAGAGAGGGTAGCAAACTGAGCAGAGAGGAGATTATGCTGACAACAATACTTTTCCTCATACTAGAGGTAGAGGAAGAGGAAGAGGTGGAGTAATCACATGCTTCACATGTGGAAAGAATGGGCACAAGTCTTATGAGTGTTTGGATAAAAAGAAGGAGATTGCAGAAGCTCACATCACCGAAGCACAGAGGTGGGATGTTGAGGTAGAAGACGCTTAAGGCGAAAGATCGCTTATGATGCAAAAAGATCTTTTGACACCAGAGAAGGAGGTGGAGAGTTCAGTCCAAAGGACCAGACTTTTTAGGACTGCTTGCAAGACCAAGGACAGGGTATGCAAGGTCATTGTAGACAGTGGTAGCATGGATAATCTCATTTCTACAGAGATGGTAGAGAAGCTGGAGCTGGAGACGATTGATCATCCAAGCCCATACAAAATTCCATGGCTATAGAAAGGACATCAGGTAACTGTCACTAAATAATGTTTAGTTGAATTCAAGATAGGAGGATATAATGATAAGATATTATGTGATGTTATTCCTATGGATGTTTGTCATCTATTGCTGGGTAGACCATGGAAATATGACAGGATTGTGATTCACGATGGGAGAATGAACACATACACCCTGGAGAAGAATGGGAGGACTCATATGTTGCTTCCGATTAAAGATAAGGAAGTGAAGCTGGAAGTAAGCAACAAAGTACTTCTCATGAGTGGGAAGAACTTAGTACAGAGGTGAAGAAGAAGGAAGATCCACAGTTCTTTATGGTCAGAAATCCGAAGATTGTATTGACTAGCACAAGAGTGGACGATTTGCCAGAAGAAATTCAGGAACTACTGGAAGAGTTCATTGACATAGTAGTGGACAAATTACCTCATTCATTGCCACCGATCAGGAGTGTGAGTCATCATATTGATCTCATACCAGGAGCCAGTTTACCAAACAAATCTGCGTATAGGTTGACACCGCAAGAGAATGAAGAGGTTAAGAGACAAGTCCAGGAGTTGTTGGACAAAGGTTTGGTCAGGGAGAGCTTGAGTCCATGTGTGGTTCCAACAGTACTCAGTTCGAAGAAAGACGGAGGCTGGAGGATGTGTACTGACTCGAGGGTGATTAATAAGATAACCATCAAGTACATATTTCCATTGCCGAGGATCGATGATCTGATGAATTTCTTGAGTGGAGAAAAGTACTTTTCAAAGATTGATTTGAAAAGCGGATATCATCAGATTCGCATGAGAGAAGGTGATGAATGGAAGACATCATTCAAAAAAAATGAAGGGTTGTATGAATGGCTTGTTATTTCGTTTGGCTTAACAAATGCGCCAAGTACCTTCATGAGGTTGATGAACGAAGTCCTGAGGGAGTTCATCGGAAAATTTGTTATCGTATATTTGGATGACATACTGGTTTACAGTAAAATAGTAGCAGAACATCTTGAGCATTTGGCTACAGTAATGCAGAGACTACAGCAGGAGAAGCTGTTGATAAACATGAAGAAGTCCTCATTCATGAAGACAGAGCTCATTTACTTGGGATTTGTTATTTCTGTAGAGGAGTTGAGGATGGATCTAGATAAGGTGGAGGTAATCAAGAATTGGCCATCACCGAGAAATATATTTGAGGTGAGAAGTTTTCATGGATTGGCTAGTTTCTACCGAAAGTACATCAAGAATTTCAGTGGAATTAGCACAACGATGATGGATACAGTGAAGAAAAGACATAAGTCTTTTCACTGGACTGAAGAGGATAAGAAGAGTTTTAATCTGTTGAAAAGGAAGATTACGGAACAACCAGTGTTGGTGTTGCCGGATTTCTAGAAGACATTTCAGGTGAAATGTGATGCAAGTGGATTCGTAATCGGGGCAGTCTTGAGTCAAGAAGACAGAGCGATAGCATACTTCAGCGAGAAGCTGAATGAAGCGAAAGTGAAATACTCCACTTACGATAAGGAGTTTTATGCTATTATACAGGCGTTGAATAAATGGAGGCATTATTTGATTCCCAAAGAGTTTGTCTTATATAGTGACAATCATGCACTGTAGTTTGTGACTCAACAGGAAAAGTTGAATCAGAGACATGTAAAATGGGTTGAATATACGAAAAATTTCACTTTTGTGATTAAACACATTTCTGGTACTACTAACAAAGTTGTTGATGCTTTGAGCAGGAAGTGTTTGCTGTTGTAGGAGTTCAAAGTCAAGACGTTGGGTTTTGATGATCTCAGGGACATGTACGCAGATGATCAGGATTTTAAATAAGCATATGAACCAGCTGAGAATCCAGTTCTCAAAGACAGAAGCCAGTGGATAGAGTACATGATCCAGGAAGGATTTCTATTAAAGAGCAATCAATTGTGTATTCCAAAATGCTCCATGAGGGAGAACTTGTTAAAGGAGAAACACAGTGGATGATTGGCGGGACATTTTGGTCACGACAAGACATTCACAAAGCTGAATGAGTCATATTTTTGGCCAGGAATGCGAGCAGATGTCAAGAAGTTTGTGGACAGATGCAGAGTTTTCCAGCATTCAAAGGGAAGGAGACAAAATGCAGGATTCTATCAACCATTGCCCATACCAGAGAGGTTGTGGGATGCGATTAGCATGGATTTTGTATTGGGGTTGCCGAGAACACAAAGAGGCATTGATTCAATCTTTGTGGTGGTGGATAGATTTTCCAAGATGGCACACTTCATTCCATGTTAGAAAAACAATGATGCAACTCACATTGTGAACCTTTTTTTCAAAGAGGTCATTCGACTTCATGGCTTACCGAGGAGCATAGTTTCGGACCGAGATACAAAATTCATAAGGCATTTTTGGAGGAACTTATGGAAGAAGTTGGGAACTAACTTGTTTTTTAGTTCAGCATATCATACTCAGATGGATGGATGGACGGAAGTGGTAAACATAATTCTGGGAGACTTCCTCGTAAGCTTGGTGATAAAACACCACAGCCAATGGGACCATATATTGCCGCAAGTAGAGTTTGCTTATAATGACTCAGTGAATAGGAGCACAGGGCAAAGTCCATTTCAAGTTGTCTATGGTATGCAGCCGAGAGGAATTTCTAAGTTGAGGGATTCAAAACAGACTGCGACTAGGAGTGCTAGTGCAGAAGAATTCGCAGAGGCGATGAAAGAACTTCACAGCCAGGTGAAGGAATGGTTACAGAATTCAAGCCAGGAGTATAAGCGTAGAGCAGATCGGCACAGAAGACAACTTTAGTTTGAGGTTGGTGACTTGGTTCTGGTACAATTGAGGAAAGAAAGGTTCCCGAGAGGAACATATAATAAGTTGAAGATGAAGAAAATTGGGCCATGTAGGGTCTTGAAGAAATTTGGGACAAATGCTTATGAGATTGAATTACCCGATGGGATCGAAATTTCTCCAATAATCAATATCTCAGATTTGTACCCATATAAGGTTGAGGAAATAGAGACCGGGAATGAGCAGCCAGTGATCCAGTGGACGAAGCAGATGCCAGTGGCAGATAAGCCACCGATGGAGCGCATATTGGACAAGAGAATTGGTAAAAAAACCAGGAGGAAAGAGTACTTTGAGTATTTGGTCAAGTGGAAGAACCATCCAGTTGAAGATGCTAGCTGGGATAATCAAGCGCAGATACAAAAGCATGGATGGACCATGCACGAGCTCATGGACAGGATCCCATGAAAATTTTCAAGCGAGGGAGTATGATGCAGGAGCATTGCCCACATCAAGCGATCCAACGCGGAAGCGATGGACAGCTGGACAAGCTAGCACAAATTTTTGAATTTCCCTTGAAGTTGATGCGCGAACATAAATGTGGAAATTTCATGAAGCACACTTGTATAATGTAAATGGACCTTGAGCGGATTTCTCTCGTCCTTTGTAGGTAGAAGGCATTTAAAGTAGTTAATGCAGGTAGGTAGAGTTTAATTCTAGATTAGACAGTTTTAGAGCGCAAGAGGGAAACGAGATATAGACACCCTCATTGTGCATTGTATTATTATCAAGGAAGAGAAAGAACATGCAGAGAGTTGTGTAATAACACCCATGTACAGATATTTGGATTAATAGAAGAATTGATTCAATTTTATGGTTTTGTGTCTGTTCTTTGTGTATTGATGTTATGCTCATGAATGTTTGCTTCCTATTATACATTTTCTTTATATGCTGTGTATATGATTTCATGTTTTGAGTTGAAGTATGAAAGGAAGAAGGAATGAGTTTCAATTGTTTCTCTATCTGAGCACAAGTTCCTGCAAGGAGTGCAGTTGAAGTGTTCGCAAGGAGTGCGTCGACAAGAATTCAGGGTTGCGTCTCTGAAGCTCAGATAGTTTTACTTTTGTTCTCATTTCCCAAAGTGCAGTTGGGCACAGGAGCCATGCAAGGAGTGCACAGGTCGAGTGAAGTCTTAGTGTTGTGGACCTGAGTGAAATATCAAAGGACTGCTGCTACAAGTGTGCGCAGAGTCGAGGGACTTCAACACTTAGACGTGGTTGAAGGTTTTCCGCAAAGAGTGCGTGCAGGAGTTTTTTCTTTCTGAGAAATTGAAGCCATGGAAAATCTCAGGAGGTATAGAACCTTCGAGTAATCGCCAAGAGAAGCATAGGGAGCTTGTGTTGTGAAGTGTTTAAACAGGCATTGCAAGTTTGCACGTAGGTGGATGAGTTCCGCGGATGAACACATAGTCAATTCACAGATTTCATAAGGAAGGACGGACGGTCAAAATTCTCCAAGGAGAATTCGTGAAATACTGTGAGCCGTCAGATCTCACAGAGGAGCCAGGGAGATACAGTGGAGTATTCCCAACAGGTTCAAAGCTCAGGAGGGGCATAACCGTATATCCGCGTCACAAGGACCATCGGATTTACGCGTGGAATCATGTATCGGGGTTTCGTGGGTTGAAGTCCCATAACCATTGCAACGAGAATCACGAAATCATGAAATGCGATATCCCGATAGCCAAAGGAACAGTGTGGGGCCACAGGAATTGGCGAGTGGACAGGTGGCGCACCATATCGGGGTTTCGTTGTGAGAAGTACTGAAACATTCGCATCAAGATTCGTGACATTGCGAACTCCGAAATGCCGATGGAGTAAAGGTACCGTTGAAAGGTCAACTCGCGAGCGCATCGGAGTTTCGGCATATCGGGACTTGAGAGTCGGAGAACCGAGTTGCTTGACATCGTAAGTGCGAGATCATGATAGGGAAAATCCTGATAGGAGAGGGAAAGGGTCAGCGTTGACTTGTATCGGGTTTCGGGGGTTCGAGAACTAAACTCTAGACCTTTGGATTCGTGAGGTCGCGAAGTCCGATCTCCCAATTTGTAAAAAAAGGGGATCCCACGAGGATTACTGTGGGTGCATATTTCCCAATAGGGAAATAGAAAAGCATTAAAATTCTTTGGGCCGTGTGAAAGGAGAAGATCTTGTGAGCAGACGTGCTTGCGAGCATGGGCTGCATCAACGACCTCTTCTATTGTGATCCTTGACACCATCTCATAATATTCTAATGAGGATGAGGCCAATGCATAATGATGATAAAAGTTGCAAATGACCTTTAAAAAATATGTCCCACAACTCTTTATGGTGTTCAAATGGTCCATGGACTCCACTGCTTTCATGATACTATTGGGTGGTTTATTTGTGGGGCAAGGGTTTCACATGACAGGTAGATATTCAGATAGGGCAGGTTGTGATCCATATGGATTCAAGAAGATGAGTTCAACTAAATGGCTGGGAGATTATACCCAAGTGAACCTTGTGAGCACCCAAAATCCCAACTGGTGGGGACTCTTAGGGATATTCTTCCACTAAAAACCATAAAACCCAAAGAGCCCAATATCATGAGCATAAAAATGTGTTCTAAGAATAATAAAAAAGCCTATGAAATGATGAACAAAAATATAAGAGAACATGAATATGAAGGAGGAGGAAAATCGTGAAGGATTTGCATAGAGAGAGGAGGAGGAAGGGTGTACACTAAAAACCATAAAACCCAAAGAGCCCAATAGCATGTGAATAAAAATGTATTCTAAGAGTTATAAAAAAGCGTATGGAATGATGAATAGAAAGATAAGAGAATATGAATCTGAACGAGGAGGAAAAACGTGAAGGATTTACATAGAGAGAGAGGAGGAAGGGTTTACACTCATGGAATTTACTTAGAGAGAGGGGTCCTCACTTCATTTTTTGGAATGTTCTGAGAGAGGGAAAAAAATACAACAATCATGCATGCAAGGAGAAAACCCTAACTCTCAAAGAGGTAGACCAAGGAGGGAATGAATCCAGCTACAAACTTGGCACATAGAATTGACCTGAGAAGGTAAACGAACTAGCATGCTAATGCACATGACTAAGGAGATAGACTGACATACTACATAAGGGTGTTTTCTTCATACTTCATGTGATAGGAAAGGAAACACTGAGAGAAACTATTTATGGAGTTAACTTTCTCTCTGATACTAGTTTCATGCCATGTATGGTAGTGAATGAGTAACTACACAATTGTGTATTTCATTAACATGAAGCTCAATAAATATACAAATTGATGATGATTGGTATTATCTAACTGGTGTCTCCTCTTATTACCTATGACTCTTCTTATTTACAATAATGCTACAAGTAACACAATACCAAGGATTATGTGTCCAACAATATCTAAAACTAGAACCTAAACATAAATTATTTTGAATTGCATCTCATATTATTCCTTTGATTTTCTACATAAACATTAGTAAAGTGAGTATTTGTGTTTATCATTGGATTCACCACCTTATATGAGATGTTATAAATCCAACCTTGATATGGAACACCACTACAAGTCTATTTCTATGGATCCTCTATTTTGGAACACCACTAAATGACTATTGTTATGGATCCTCTATTTTGGAATGACATTAGAAAACTATTGCTATGGATCCTCTATTTTTTTATCACAAAGCATCACTAAAATACTATGCATACGGATCAACGTTAATATAGAATTGATGCTACAAGGTTATTTGATCATTGTTGCAAGACCACGGGTTCCAAATTCATTTACGTAAGAAGAAGTAATGCAAATTAACATGGAAAATGGCATAGCTGGAAATGTCTAGCATATGCTATAAAGATGGTATTTTAGTTATAATGGAACATTTATCACAGTCGAAACCAATTTTCATTTTTTTCTATATTCGAGCATGCTAATTTTTTTTTCTTATTGCATACTATTTTGAACAACATTCTCAATCACGTTCATAATAATTTCTTTAACTATTTAATTATCTATTTAAAATTATAAAAGGAGGCTCATATTCTATTCAAGGGGAGATAACGTTTGATATTTATGAAAGATGATACACTATTCAAACTCTTAATTTGAGATTTTGTTTCAACATTGACCTAAATTATATGAGTTCTTAAGTTTATTTCATTTAGTTGATCATAGTCACCATAGAATTTTTCTCCATAGAGACAAAGCCCACTCTACAAATGAAAAGGTATGATGTAAATAGTGAAATTATTTTTTTTTATATTTATTATCATTAGCAATACTATTTGTGATCATCTCACATAAATTAGTTTTGTAACTTAGTTAGTTTTCTCATTTTTTTTATTAATATTTCAATTTTTGGAATTGATCTAGGTGGATATCGGTGGCCACCCACCTATTCCAATTGGCTCAAAAAAGTTTCTTTGCAATTTACTATTTTTAGCATTTTTTGGGTCCCAAACTTCTAAGACCATTTTGAGTGCCTAAATGATGATTTATTATTATAGGGCACCTTAATGATAATTTAAAGATTTGATTGATTCCCCATATAAATCTCCTCATTGATACCTTTCCAATGAGCTATCGTGCGCCCCAAACAGAGATCACATGCCAAAGTTAAGCCCCCAACAAGTTGATCAACCAAACTACCCAAAACGAGGTCCAAAAACCTGTTGGCTTTTCATCTTCCAGGGTTAGGGTTTTGGATTTTATTTACGTTAAAAAGGCCTTTAGAGCCTCATTGTAACAATCATATTCTTACGAATGAGTGTAGCCATCACATCTCTTCTCATAGATAAGTTGCCACCATTCTAGCGAGTCTTTCACTCTGTAATTTTATAGTTATGTACATTTCACTCATTAATACAAATTGTGTATTATTGTATATATATGCCTCTTACTATATACATCTGATATACCTATTTTATATTATTGGATATCTTGTAGTATCTCGACATATTTACTTATTATATCTCCACTCTCATTTCGTGCTGAAAATAATCCAGATCAGTGGTATCAGAGCAGGCAACTCTTGATCATTTTTTAGTGAATGTCCCCAACAAGGTCTAAGTATAGCAAGTTGGGTCTCGAGATTGTATCTCTGGAGTAAAATTTCTCTCGCACACCCAAGAAACCCTCCATGGTGAAAGAAAATAAAGACAATAGAGAAAACGATTCTATTAATCTGTTGCTTGAGCAAGCTCTTATGCGACGAAGGGACGAAATGATCGAGAATTTTTCCCACATCCATTAATGCCTATCCATAACAGTCGACATGTCTTCATCAAACGACCACTTTGGAGGCACCTCTCCTTTTAAGGTACAAGTTAATTTTTATATTCATGTATTTGAAGGTCAAATCGATGCAGATGCCCTAGAAAAATGGTTAAATATGCTAGAAGGTTATTTCTTTGTTCACAATTTTTTCGATAGGGAAAATATCACCTTCACACTCCTTAAGGATCTCCCCCATGTAAAACATTGGTGGGAAACTTACTATGAGAAAATTTACACAGAGGAGTATGGAATATATGGGGTCGAGCCCACTTGGGAATTTTTTGTGGATGCGGTCAAGGAACAATATTACCATGTTGGTAACTATGACGACTAGTACATGAGATGGACCACACTATGGTAAGAGAGGGGAAAAATAGTTTCAGAGTTCACAAATACTTTCCATACCTTGTGAACCAACCTGGGTATCAAAGACTCTGAATGACATATGATCTTGAAATACCAAAGGGCTATGCATAGGTACATCCAAACCAAAATGGATTTACTAGACATCTCATCACTAGGAATTGCCTATCGATATGCTGTCAAAATCGAGAAGAAATTTAGGCACTAGAACAAATGCGATTTTGGGTCTGCAAATCCACAACAACCAAAGTATGGTAAAGACAACCCTAACAACCAACCTCCAAAAACCAGTCCAAGCCATAGGAAAAGAAGGGTAATAGAAAGATGAAGAAGGAAACTATAAAGTGGTGTGATTTCCACAAAATCCCTTGGAAAAACACTGATGAATGTCGCTAAAAAAAATCATTGGTGGTCGAGATCAAAGAAAATGAGTCTAAACCTAATTCATAATTTGATTCAGAAAATAATTGGAGAAGGCATATCATCGACACAAACCCCACTACTATAGTCATGACAACAACAATTCAACCATAAGAACCAACAAATCCTGATGAGGGGGAGTGCCTTTATCATTCAAATATGTGGGTGAAGGGGAACCCACTGCATTTGATTATTGATAGAGAATTCCATAAGAACCTCATATTAGCAAAGGTCATCAAACAATTGAGATTGTCGACAACACCACACCCGAAACCATACAACATCATGTGGCTTCTCTAGGGACGAGATCTCTGTGTCATCCAACAATGTTGATTATCATACATCATCCAACCCTTCAAGGATGAGGTAATATGTGATGTTGCCCCATTGGATGTCTGCGATATTCTTTTGGGCCATCCATATATGTGGAAACACCATGCTATTTATGAGTCTCGACCTTGTAGTGTCATTGTTACTCTAGGGGGTCATCTCTATAGGATACCAGAAGTAGTTTCGACTAATTTCCCACCAAAACAATGTCGCAAGGTAATCTCTCATAATGCAAAATCCAACCTCTTCACAATCCATTCAAAAGTTGAACATAAGGACACTGCAACCACTACAACGTTGGCCCACAACCTTTCTTTTCAACATAAGCATATTGCATAAGAGAAAGAAGATATTGTTTCTTCACCTACAATGGTACCTACACACTGTCCAGTCAAGCCAAGATACAACAGGTTGGTTAAAAAAATTCACCCCCGCCAATAATAGGCTTGTGACAGTCTTTAACAAGCTAAGCAACATAACTTCTCCAGCAAGGCAACAAGTCACCAAGATTCAGGTTCAAAAAATGCTTTCCCCTCTCCCCCAGGAAATCAATGGAATGGAGAACATTCCTTCCTAAGGATGGAGGATTGATCCAGGTGGATATCGGTGGCCACCCACCTATTGCAACTAGCTAGAAAACGTTTGTTGGTAATTTACTATTTTTAGCAATTTTTTGGGTCCCAAACTTTCGGGGCCATTTTGAGGTCCCAAACAATGTTTTTTCACGATCAGACACCTCAGCTATGACCAAAAGTTGTTATTGAGCCCAAAAAATGAATATCCTTGTCGATACCTTTCCAACGAGCTATCATGCGCCCTAAACAAAGATCGTATGCCAAAGCTACGCCCCCAGGAAATTGATACACCAAACTACCCAAAACGGGATCCACAAAATTGTTGGTTTTTCATCTTTTGGGGTTAGGGTTTTGGATTTTATTTATGTTAAAAAGGCCTTTGGAGCCTCATTTTAACAATAATATTCTTACGAATGATCATATCCATCACATCTCTTTTCAGATATAAGATACCACAATTCTAACGAGTCTTTCATTCTGTAATTTTGCAGTTCTATACATTTCACTCATTAATAGAAACTGTGTAATATTGTGTATATGTGCCTCTTATTATATACATATGGTATATCTCTATTATATTATTGGATATATTTCAATATTTCGGTATATTCCATTATTATATCTCCACTCTCATTTCGTGTTGAAAATAATCTGGATCAGAAATTGTAGTATTGGATAATATTTTCAATTAACATTTACTACAAAGATAGAAACTAAGAATTTTGTAGATTGTGTTCAGTCATATTTTCTCTTCCATTTTGCAAGGATTTGACTATTTTTCAACATATGCATAGTGAGATTTAAGTAAATATTCATTTATTTTGACTTTGATAAAGGCATATAGAAATCAAACACAAACAATCCCCAAATCTTGCACAAATAGTGCATGGCATCTCATAAGCTTATAGATCCCTGGTTTGACATATTAAATGTGCAAGTAGGATAAAAATCCCTATGGTCAATTGTAAGGAATTTAGT